>CAFUXE010001192.1:27438-78454 GCA_903364295.1 Serranus cabrilla | reverse complement strand
TTTTTTTTTTTTGAAGTGGTATTATACTCCATAGCAATAGCAGTGAAATATAGTTTCTGTTATCATTCTTCTTCTGGTTCTTTAGGTTAGTTACTGTGTTTATATTTTTGCTAACTGGAATTATGAAATGATTATAGAATAATAGAAGTGATGTGTTTTCTCCCGCAGTATCCGAGACAATGCATTTGTTATCTTTGTGCTGATAATCTCTGGGGTGTTTTGGCTACATCGTCTCATCAAATTCATCTACAACGTCTGCTGCTACTGGGAGATCCGGTCCTTTTACATCAATGCGCTCAAGATGACCATGGTGAGTTCTTTTTTTTAGAGGAGTGTGTTTGTTTTGTTGTCAGTGGGGTTAGATTTATTATAATTGCATGGAATGAGTCATTGTACCCACTAACCTTCATGTGCCTTTCCTTCTCAGTCAGAGCTCCCTTATGCAACATGGCAGGAGGTTCAGGCCAGGATAGTGGAGATCCAGAAGGAGCACCAGATCTGCATCCATAAAAAAGAGCTGACAGAGCTCGACATTTACCACCGCATCCTCCGCTTTAAAAACTACATGGTGTGTCCTTTTGTGATGACATGTTAACAGCACTGTTGGGTTGCTGATCTATTTATGTCTGACACAGCTACTTGCAAGAATAATGGAACGGTGTGACCTCAAACCAAAACTTTCTTCCTGTACTTGTCAAGGTTGCTATGGTGAATAAATCACTCCTTCCTGTGCGATTTCGACTTCCTGCACTTGGAGAGTCTGTGTTCTACACACGGGGCCTCAAATACAACTTTGAACTAATCTTCTTTTGGGGGCCAGGTGCGTCTGTGTTTGATGTGATGATACAAACAGTCTGCGTGTGTCTGTATTTTCATGGTGTCACATTCAGGTGAAACGAGCCATTTGCATGCATGCACTCTTATATTTGCCTGTTTGTCAAGGTTTAGAATTACAAAAGTCTTTTTTTACCTTGTTGTTTACCTTTGTTTTTGTTTTTCTTTGTTTGCATCATAGGTTCTTTGTTTGAGAATGAATGGAGCCTGAAACCAGAGTACAAAAGAGGAGGTAACAGGCTTGAGCTGGCAGACAGACTAGCATCCCGCATCCTGTGGATTGGGATTGCTAATCTGCTGCTGTGTCCAGTCATTCTGGTGTGGCAGATTCTCTACGCCTTCTTTAGTTACACAGAGGTAAGAGGTTCACATGTACATATAAACATTTCCCTTTTTCATTTAGTGCTCTAGACAATAGTTTGTTGTGTGTATGTGTGTGTTTCTAGGTGATAAAGCGAGAGCCTGGTTCTCTGGGAGCGAGATGCTGGTCTCTGTACGGTCGCTGTTACCTGCGGCACTTCAATGAGTTGGACCATGAGCTCATGTCACGCCTCAGCAAAGGCTACAAGGTCAGCGCACTAACATATCTCCTACCAACAGCTGGTACTCTGAAACCTTTTATAAATCTGCATAATTTCATAACACTAGCCTTGTTCCTTTTAAAGTATCTTTATGCACATTTTAACATGCTGTGTGGAAAGAATTTGATAAAGCTTCCTCATTTGTGCAAAACAGTTTTTTGTTGTTGCTTGAGGAGCCTTTGTTGATATCTATGTGCTATGAAAACACATTTGCCAATATCTATGCCAAGCACTTAACTAACTAAATCAGCTGTTTTTTTCCCAACATTCTCCTAATTTATCAATGTCTCCATAATATATGAAACATGGTCTATAACTATACATAAAAGAACAATTAAAACCTCTCAAACTGAACCACATTCCTGAAGACCTCTCTCCATTTTTCTCTCTCAGATGGGTTGGATGACCATAGTGACTTGTGTTATCTCCTGTTTGCCACATCTGCTTTTCCCTTCTGTTTCCTTTACAGCAAATGTAGCCTTTACCATCAACATCTGACAAAATGACACTCTGTGCAGCCAAGTTAATTAACTACAAACCAGTTGATGGAAGCGCTTATTATTCAGAGTGCTTTTCTCTGACATTTCAAAAGATGGCTTGAAATTTGCTTAACAATTAAGGGGAAACATGACTTCTTTTTTTTTTTTTTTAAATAAATGCTAAAAACATGTTTCATGGCTCTGCAGAACACCATTCACCATTATCATGGTTTTCCTCTTTTTTTGTTCCTGTTTCATTCAGGCTGCATCCAAGTATATGAACTGCTTCCTCTCACCACTGCTGACGGTGGTTGCCAAAAATGTAGCATTTTTTGCCGGGTCTCTTCTGGCTGTCCTCATCGCTCTGACAATCTATGATGAGGATGTTCTCGCAGTGGAACATGTTCTCTCATCAATCACTCTGCTTGGTGTGTGTATCACCGTCTGCAGGTAGGGGATTAATGTCACCAGGTCAATCTGTCTGCCTGTCTGATCTAAAGACACACATGCAGACTTAATGATTTAATGAATTTGACTTAACCAAAGCATTTTATAAACTGAGTAACGCAACAAAGCCCGGGAGGCTCATTTCTATTTTGGTTCAATGGGGAAGGAAAGTAGGTGATAATGAGGAGACATTACAGTCTGCAGCAGCTAATCACTGCAAGTGTAAAGTAAAAACAACTGCAACATCTGAAATACAACACCAAATCATTCTTATAAGTTCTTAACTTTGTTACTGTAAAACTGATATGAAATATAAAACACAAATCTTCAGCAACCATACGAGGAACTAAGAGCCGTTTACACTGAGCCATTTCTTTATTACCCTTTTAAAGCTACCCAGAGCCGTAATCCCTTTAATGCTCTCCGGCAGCTTATTCTGCTGTATGATGAGTATAAGAGGGTTTCCTTCCTTAAGTAGCTTTCCACTGTTTGAAGTCTGTTCATAGCTCTAAATTGATTTTATATATATTTGGGGACATTCCCATGATTTTAACTAAACGGAAAAGTACGTTTCTAATTATATACAATAATTTTATCTTGTGCCTTCAACCATCCAAAACAATCAAGAGTCACCAGAAATTTCAAGGGTTAGATTCAAGTCAGATCATGTTTATTTACATAGCACATTTCGTATGAGACTCAATTGATACAATGTGCTTTAATAAATAAAGACAAAACAAACAAGGATATGGGAAAATAGTTTTTTTTTTTTTAAAGCAAATACAAGCATACAGTATAAGGTTAATAATAACTTCAGAACTATTGATTTTATTTGGTATTTGTATGGAAAGATCCCCAATCAGAAATATATTTTTATACGACTTAAAGACTTTTAATGAAATTTTTTTTTTTTACTTTTTACTTTACTACAAGATATTTCATGAGTGAATAAGCAGGCGATGCCAAGGCTAAACTTTTCAGGAAACCATGGGGGTCAAAATACCTAACCAACGAACTTGAGCACATCAAGCACATTTACACAAAGCAGCTAAATCTTTTTATCTCATTTTTTCAAGTTTTTAGACTAAGTTGGTTTCCACCGCCTCTATCTCTGTGTCTCTGTCTCTTCAGATCATTTATCCCAGATAAGCACATGGTGTTTTGTCCTGAGCAGCTGTTGAGGGTTATCCTGGCTCATATCCACTACATGCCTGACCACTGGCAGGGCAATGCACATAGATATGAGACTCGTGACCAGTTCTCCCAGCTTTTCCAGTACAAAGCAGTGAGTATGGACACTGAACTGGGAATAAATATCAAGATTCAGAATAATAGGTTAAATAGTGTACATGGCAGGCATTTTAACATGTCCTAACATGAAAAACAGAGGTGTATAAATTAACATTAATGATGGCTGTAGTCCATTTATCTATGCCAGTTTCGGTGCCCTGCTAGTGTATAAACTGGCTCATGGGCATGGCTTTCTGGCACAGTAATAAATGCATTCAAGCCACCATTATTGTTATTACTAGGGCTGTACCGAATAGTTTCTTATTCTATGTGTAGAATTAGATTCCAGTGGTGGCTGTGTGGGATTGTTTCCAACTCGTGTGATGCAAGGTAGATGCAATTGTTAGATTTTCAACATTTTCACTGCAGTCAAATGCATCCATGTTAATGATCTAGCAAGAAATTAACAGCACCTATATTCATTAAAGAAAGGTGATTTAATAAAAAAGATTAACTATTTTTATCAGATAAATAACACTGTCACTAAAAGATGACATTGGGTACAGCCTTAGTTACTATTACTTGCATATTTGCTGCTTCTACTATGACAATTGAAAATGGCTTCTGTCAGAAAGACCTATAGTTATTTTGTTAAATCTATTTCTGTTTAACTGTTATTTTAAGGTGCACACAGGTTGTTTTTTCTAATATGTTTCACTCTCATTCTGTTATCTGCACTCAGATCTCAGTTATATTCGTAAAACTAAAGATTTCTTTCTGAAGCAATAGTGCCATGCTTTGATGCAACTTTTTGGTATTTGTTAGGAGAAGGGATTCACCCTACACTCCCTGATTTTACCAGCTGAGGCCATTTTTTAGTCATAAGTAGTGCTCAAGATTTCACCCTGTTTACACTTGGTTTTAAAACGCGTCTTGGGCGATCGGGTCACAGATGAGACACATCACCGTTTACACCTGTGTGCATCATGTGTCTCCAAGGGTGTCCAGCTGATCACTTTTGTTACTACCTATGCAACTTCCACTAGAAGGTGACTTTTGCCTGTGCACATTACAACAACTCGAGACGCTAGTTGCTGTCTTGTTAGCAGTACTTTAGTTTTCTTTGGACTGAATCTTCTGCCCAAATAATTTTTAGATTAGACATCTGGTATCACTTGCACCCCAACCACGTTCAACAGTGCTCCTCTCCGTTTTTTATGACCATTAGCACTCTGGCGGTTGTTGTGATGACACACTGCCTGCATTAATGACATATTATCCTGTTGCGTCCTTATCAGGTGTGGTAAAATGCGTTCTAGACCATCTCGGCAAGTGGTTTGAGTGATCCAATCACAATGTGCTTTGACCCTGTTTGTATTTGTATTTAGCGCTGACTGCTTGTTAACCAAGTGTAAATGGGGTGAATGTTAAGTTCTTAGTAACACATGAATGTAGAGGTTCAGCACAGTTTTGATGTCTGTGCTGAAGTATACTCTACTGCTCGAGTGTACAGTGTCAACCTTTCCCCTCTTCTAGGTGTTTATTCTGGAGGAGCTAATAAGTCCAGTGGTGACTCCCATCATCCTGATCTTCTGTCTGAGGAGGAAGTCTCTGGAGATCATTGACTTCTTCCGGAACTTTACTGTGGAGGTGATCGGGGTAGGAGACACGTGCTCCTTTGCCCAGATGGACATCAGGCAGCATGGACACCCTGCGGTGAGGGCTGCCTCATTAAGTGCAGCCACACAGATGAAGACATTTGAAAATACCTGATCTGTAGACTGTGTGGCATGTAATAGATTTAAGTATGAGTGAATAAGTCTTTGTGTGTGTGTATCTGTGGGTTGATCGTCTCTCCTCCCTCTGTAGTGGATGTCAGAGGGGAAGACGGAGGCGTCTATCTACCAGCAGGCAGAGGATGGGAAGACAGAGTTGTCTCTGATGCACTTTGCCATCACCAACCCTCAGTGGCAGCCTCCTCAGGAGACCACACACTTCATCAGCCAGCTGAAGGAGCGCGTTCACAGAGAGGCCACAGGGGCGCCTTCAGACACACATCCACTCTCACTGTCTGAGTCTGAGGTGCAGTGATTCAGGCTCAAGCGCTGCAGTGGTCATAAGTTAAATGGCATTACATCATCAGAGGTAAAAACTCTACTCTGTCTCTTGCAGCCGAGGAGCCTCATAGCAAACCTCTTGGTGGGTCCCTCGACGCTGAACTCCGTGAATTTCGGCAGAGACGGCTCTCTGATCAATCACGCATCAGCTGGCTTAAGCGACGGGGCGTCCGCCTTACGCTCCCTTTCCCCAATCAGCAGCAGTCTTCATCTGAGAGGAAGCTTGAGTGCAGCTCACAGGGTTGCCGGCCACACTTCAACCATGAGCAAAGCAATGACAGGCTCTGGGTAGGAAGGTCTTCCTGAAATACACCTTAATTCAAGTCTTATTCAGGCAACATCTTTCTGTAAATCATTCAATATTTACTGAGCAGCTGGATGAAATCTCACTGTCCAAAATGCGAAATCAAAAAAGAGCTTTGTCATTGCTGACTTAGTTTAAACCTTAATTTACATTTAGCATATCCCGTTCTTTTCCTCCTCTTCTCATCCCTGTCACCTCCTCTTCATGTCCTCTATTTTGCATTTTCTTTCTGTAGGACTGATGCGCGGACTGTGAGCTCAGGCAGCAGTGCATGGGAGGGTCAACTCACCAGTTTAGTCCTGTCAGAGTACGCCTCCACAGAGATGAGCATCCATGCACTTTACATGCATGAGGTAACGTGTGTGAGCATGTGTGGGAAGAGAGTGAAGGAGGCAGGAAACTGAATCAAGCGCAGTGTGTTACGAAATTTGTATTCTCACACTGACTATCTCACTTATCTCGCGCCATACCAATTCTTCCTCCTGTCTGTTTTTCTCTGTAGCTACACAAGCAGCAGTCCCGTGGCGAGCTATCCCGTCACACGTGGCACAGGCAGGAGAGCGACGAAAGCAGCGACAGCGTCCCCGATGAAGTGAGGAGCGAACCAAACCCTCACTCCAGACATTTCCCGCGCTCGCACACTTTCCCCACCACAGTTCCCAGTCCCAGTGCAATTCCCACTTCAGCTTCAGCCAACAGCAACACCACTCTGGGCCAGGGGGGGGCAGCATCTCACAGCAGCAACCAGCGGCGCTACAGTGGACCTCCCACAGGTACTCATTGTTTTTTTTATTATCCTTCCATGTTTCATATCACATGACTTCTGTACCATACAAGAGTCAAAGTCAAGTTTTGCTAATTTGTGAATTGATCCTGCTTAACAAAGGTATCATAAACAATTTTGACCACAGAGCTTATTTCTTTTTTCATTCTGTGTTCCAGACTCTTTTGGTGCCGGGGTAAAAGTAGTGAGGTCAGCCCGTGGTGTGCCCATGGGAGGGTGGGCAGAGGAGGGTCAGACAGCGCCGAGACACCATGAGACACTACCAGAGGAGAGCTCGGAGGATGATATGCCTCCTCACATACACAAGGTGAACGCTGTTTGAGTGTGACTGAAATGATGGTGTTATTTTGCCTGTGTGCACTGCAAGTTAAGTTTTGTTCTCTTTCTTCCACTTTAGATCACATAACCATGTGAATAAATATCAGCGTCCCACCCTCCATTGATATTCAAACACACATCCTCGTCCTTGAACAAACCTTTGCTCCAGGATTGACCACGTTTTCCGATGAAGATGGACATGTGCCAGAGTGGTTTACCATGATCCCTACGAACACTTCACTAGTGAAATCATCTGGGCAAGATACAGCTGATGCCACCATCGAGCTTTCAAAGATACTATATGACTTATTACATGCCTAAACAGGCAGGGTAAATCTCTGAATTTGTGGATCAAAAGAGGACCTACAGGATCAAGTAATTTATAATAGCCATCGATTCAATCAGATTACGCTACGCTCTTTTATAACGACAAAAGATTACACAATGAAAGTGCTGTGGATGTAAACAAAAATGGTGAACACGAGTGCTGCTGGAGGTAACCTTTGCTGCTGTAGCTGTAGGAAAACTAAACATAACAATTTGCTCAAATCGTGATCACAATAATCCTAACTGTGCTGTCTGTTTCCCTCTTTTACAAGTCAGATGGCCTGATAGGTGAAATTTGAAGAATGTATGGTGTCTCTGTAACAATAACACCATTCAGCAAAACGTGTTCAGAAAGATGCTGGTAACACAATGACTTTCATTGTGTGTATCTGTTAATGTGCCAGTTGTAGTAGGCAGTGTGTTCAACCCTGTGCTCTGTATTCCAGCTTCTGTCCCTTTGCAAAACAAATGAAGGCCTCAAAAAGTTTCAAAATAATCTTTTAATAACATTTTACTCTGTAGGGATTTATTTCCTTATGCATTTAATGCATAGCAAAGTCAGTGTGCACTTTCTATAAATATTCCCCAGACTCTGGCTCAGTTTGCACTGATAGAGTTAATTGTACAGCAAAGCCTGCTATTCTGCACGCACACATGCACTGTGTAAATAAATGTTATCAGGTTATTTCACAGCGATCATTCAGAATATTTAATTGATCAAATTTAGAGTATAAGGTCACTATTTTGTGATGTACAACCAGACAAACTGTACGCAAGCACCTTTAGATCTGATTTGACCCAGGTTTTTATTGTTTCATATTTTTCAACAGACTTGCAAAAGGGCACACCATAAACAAGGCTGTTTTAAGCATGTAATATTGACTTCTGTGCCATACAAAAACCCTCAAGCACAAGTGCATGACCATCATCCTCCATACATTCTTCTAAAGAGTCATCTCACAATAACAATACTGTCCCATGACCACCCTGCTAAATCACAGCATGACTTACCCCTGCTCTCCTGTCATTAAACCGCAATTCTTCTTTAAAAGAATAATTATGCACTTTAATAATCCGTAAATGCAGAGGGTGTCACTTAACTTGGATTGTTTGTATGTGTATGTTTTGGTATACATATGTTTTAATTATTTAATTTATCAAAGGGAAGTGCCATGATGATTGAACGTTGTGAATAAAGGTTTAATGTTGTTGACGGGGATGCAGAAGCTCTGTCAAGTTGATAACACGGCTAAAGGTGCGATGTGAAGTGTAGTAATGTTAGATTCAAACTGATTGTGTTGGGGATGTTTTTGTTGTTTGTTTTATAGACCCTGTAAAATACCATTTTGTACAGCTGTAAATGCATCCATTAAAGACAAGGCAATGATTCAACGACTTTTGTGTGTGGACTGAAAAACTAATTCCACGAAAAAATTTAATTAATTGTAGTTTATGGTCCCTTTAGCTGTTATATGTTATATGCGTTCAGTCATAGCATTTACGTTAGCCATTAGCCTAAGTTAGCATACGGCTAAATAGCTTACTAATTTGGGCAGCTAGCTAGTGTTAGCTATTAACAACGCTGTAGCGTTACAAAGACGCAGAGGTGTGTAATATTAACGCCCAAAGTCGATAAAAGTACAGTAGTCGAGAGTTACCGTGTGTTTTGTTTAAATTGTATCCCGTATCCACTGCTGCCAGAGCCCGGATAGCTCAGTCGGTAGAGCATCAGACTTTTAATCTGAGGGTCCAGGGTTCAAGTCCCTGTTCGGGCGATAATTTTTTTCGTCCCTGCTACAATTGTTTCTGTGAAGGAACCAACATCTGTACTGAGAGGGTGGGAGTTAAAAACCTTATTCTTTCGTCCATTCTTTTTTTTGTTTTCGCTCCTTCGTCCCAGCTATAAATGCTTTTGTGAAGACATTAATTGAGTTTGCTATTCCCCAACACCGAGCATTCATACATTATAGACTATATCAAGGATAAGCAACTTTTATTACTAGATTTGATTCCATTACTGCATGTGCAATGTCTGCTCATGTCTGTGGTTCTTGGTTGTTCTTAGGTTTCATAAGTTTGGCGTGTGTCATGATATCAGTCAGGGTCTTACTTCCAACAACTTTGCGTTGTGCCACCATGTGTGCCACGCAGTTTTGATTCAGTTACCATAGAGGAAACCTCAAGTGAAATCTGAGTCCTTAAGCACACCAACAAACTTTGTAGAGCATTCGATCTGAGGGTCAAGGGTTCAACTCCCGTAGATTCCTACACACATTTGTTTATTTTGATCCAACTTTTTGTTAAATAGTTATGGTTAATTATGGTACATTGTAAACATAGACTGTAAAAATTAAACAGTTTTAACAATTTCTTAAATGCTTCGGTTAACTTCTGAAATAGCATGCTGCAACTTCTCTGAACATAGGCCTATATATCAGTAGCAATAATCATTACTTAGATGACTAATTGTGGCTAAAGGGGGTTCAATTCCAGTAGAGAAGCAAATTATAAAATAAAATAAAAGCATTACTTTCCTTTTATGGCCCAAAATTGTTTGTATATTTGGTAGTTAACTGCACAAAAATGGCATACAAAGAAATCTAACTACTTCAATCACTATGCAATACATAGCATACCATACATGTAAAATGAATTGGTTGAAATATTATGCACATAGTACACATCTGCTGTTAGTGAACCTTACGCATTGAGTGGTGGGAGTGTGAGAGGGGCTGCTACATGATGTATGGAGGGTAGATGTGCCCCTGCTTGTCCTGCTGGGATAGATGACACCCCTGGTGGCCATGCAGGGTGGCTGATGGGAGGCAGCTGTGGTGCTGCAGGTGTGGGACCATAGTGATGGTGATGATGGACAGCACTTCCTCTTGTTTTGACATCCGGCCTTACAAAAATGGGATGTCCCTGGTAACTGTCCTGGAGATACAGATTTATTGATAGACAGAGATGACAACTTTGCAAAGGGTCAGATTTGAGAGTTTTGCCTCAGAGAATGTGTGTGTTTGTGTGTACCTGCCCAAGATATGTAGTGTGAGGAGCAAAGTGACTGGGCCCTCCAGATGTCGGCATTGGAGGCATGGCTTTCAGCATCATGTTGTGCATTATGATTTGGTGCATCTGCGCATTTTGCATCAGCATCAGTTCCACCATATCTAAAACACAAAAATGCAAACATATGAATACAGGGAGTCTCAGATAAGATAGTTCTCTATTTGCTGTTGCATACCCTCCTTGATGCTGCCTGAGCGCGGCACAGCGTACGGCTGAGGTGGGGGAATCTGAGTAATCAGAGGCTGCTGTTGTGGCAGCTGTTGTATGATGGTGGCAGGCTGCTGGGGTAGCTGCAGAGAAGGAAAGGCGTGGAAATAATGGCAACTTTTGAATATTTAATTTGAACTATTTTTTACTAGAAATCACTGCAAGTCAATCTGGATACCATGTCAGTATAAAATAAGTAGATCCAGAGAAGAAAAAAGAGCACACAGAAACACAGTAAGATCAATGCAGAGTGTCTCACAGTCTGTTGGATGATGCGTGGAGGCTGAGGCGGGGCAGGGGGTAGATGGGGCAGAAAGGAAGGGACAGGGGCTGGGTGGTGGAGCTGCATGGGTGGAGGCTGCCGAGGCTCAGTGAAGAAATGTGACTTGTACTGTCTTTGTGAGCCCCCCCAGGTGTGAGGTCTGTTGAGGTCCTCTAACATTTGCTGCTCCTTCATATCACACAAACAATACATATCTCATAATGACTACTTCCGTAGTCTTCAACTTAATGTCAGAATGTAGGTACGAAAGAAAATGATATGATAATAAAGAAAAATATCTATACTTGGAATAGACAGATGAAGATTTTGTACAGACCCTGAGTCTTTGCAGTAGCTCCTGCTTTCGCCTCAGTGCTCGGTGCAGTTGATCCAACTGTCCATCAAAACTCCCTGAAAAGATCAAATCAAGTTCAGAAACTATGCAGTTTACACTTTTTATTTTTCTCCTGCGTCTGTTTTTCTAGTTCATATAAACAAAAAAATGGCTCACACACTAGAAATGGCTCCATTAAACCTGTTTATCAGAAAATACAAAAAACTGAACCCAATATTGAATATATTATATTTAGGCAGAAAAACAAAAGCATTTTTGTCCAAAAATGACATAAGCTATTATTTTAGGCAGGTGACATTATGACACTCAGGGTCTTTGAGCATGTTCTGGGAGATTAACTCCTCAGTAAACTTTAATGTTTTGGATATATCTGTTGCCATATTGGAAAAAAAGTTATTTGTTGATATAGGTTCATTTATGTGGATGAGACTTAGGGGAGTCCCAGGAGTGCTGTGACAAGCAGATATATACAGGGATGAGTATACCCACATTCAAAGTAAAGAGAACAGATTATGAAGTAAATTAATAGCTTTGCAAATATCCGCTGATTTATTAGAAGACAAGACGGCCCAGTGAGTAAAGCAATGCAATAAGAACTGAGTGGAGCTACAACAATACTAACAGTTTCCTATGTCCGAGCTTTTTATTTGTCCATTTCATGATCTGATAATTTTTCCAGCACCTGCCCTCTTTGTTTTAGATACATGGATATATTCATACTCTCAATGCTTACTCTCCTTGCGCTAAGATTTTGTTTTGAAGAAAACAAAATTCTTTTTATGTCTTTCATTAGTTCCAAAGTATTTTTCTAAGGGCTCAGCTTTTATTACTGGGTTAATTTGACCACAAAGTGTATTTAAAGTATGCAGTTGTGAGTAAAAGTACTGTGAAATTACTCCACTACAAGTAAAATTCCTGTATTCAAAACTTCCGCCAGTAAAAGTACAAAAGAGTCAGCAACAATATGTACTTAAATTATCAAAAGTAAAATTACACATTATGCCGAATTTCAGGTTGTTACTTATATTCCAATATATTATTGTATTATTATTTTTGATGTATGTAAGTAGGAAGCATTTTACTGTTGTCCAGGTACAGCTAACTTTAACAACCTTAAGTACATCCTATTATATGTACTTTCCATCATGGAAAGTCCTTCAGCTAAATGTCAATAATGGATAATATAAATGTTTCTGTCAAGACAGGTTAAGCTGATACCTTCCACAGTTCAAAATTATTTATAAAAAATAAGTCTTTGTTATCTTACTTGCAGACTGGGCCGACTCCGCTCTGTCGTCCATATTGCGCTTTTTGTTTTCCAGTCTCTAGATATAAAGGTAAATAATATTCCAGAAAGGTTGTAATGTAAACTTCTCAAAAGAAGCAGAACAAAGTAAAGCAAACTCAAGCAATATCTCTCCCCCTTAACACATGGTAGACTCACCTACCTTCTCCAGCAGTTTGAGTCTGAGTCGTGTCATCTGATCAACCACGGAACTGCCATCCTAAAAGTGTTAGTGTTATTATAACACTACAAATAACACAAACACTAGACAGACATTAAAAAAGATATGCAAATATATGCTTTTTAATATTTAATTTACCTGAAATCTTGGCATTTGGAGTCACACAGAGTTGGTGTACATGCACCTGTGTGTTTGAGTTGCCATGGGACACACCTGTTGACCACTGGCGCTTGACTATGACTTGCATTACCTCTTGGTTTCTGTGTTGAGAGAGAGAAGGAGTGAGACTCAGCATCAAATAACCTCAACAAATTAGGTCTCATCCCATTTTCTATTGATCATATTTTTTTTGCTTTCTTTTTTTAATAGACTAAAATCTAACCCTAACTCTAGAAGCTGACTAGGCTGCAGTAGGCTGACCACGTCTCAGTCATTCATTCTCTAATTATTTCATTTTCTTTGGTACTAGCAAAGAGAACTGAGTAGCATTATCCTTTTCACATCGTTGTGCCCAAACGTTTTGATTTGAACTACATATTGTCATTAATTCAAAGTAGTAAATTCACTGGCAAAGCAGAAGGATCGAAATAAAACTATATTGGTGGGATATCAAAATTTTAATCTGATCCAAATCTTACCAAAACATTATTCTAGTAGTTAATTTACAGACAAACCTTGTAACCTCAGCCCCCTAAAACAAAAGAAAAGAAAGGGAGCTCTTGGAAAGGAAAAACTGATAATAATAACAGCTAACCAATAAAGGATGGGTTAAATGCAGAAGACAAATTTACTGTTTGTTGTTTCAGTGTGTGTGTGCCAGAAACTGAATCTTAATCTCTAAAAATAATTTACACACAACACAAAGTTACAATTTTCATGGTTTGAATAAATGTATCTTAATCTGAATGTTTGTAACCCTGTGTTTGTCAGACATACTTTATGTAGCCACCCCTCACAAGTTGGACTGTTTGGTCGCCATAGAAACCCATCCGCCAGCGGAGGACTCCATACATTCACTTTCAAAACATAGAAGTGAGCGGAGGTATGGTTTGTTTTAGTCTATCCTGATTGGCTACAGGAGCTGTCAATCCAAGAGTGATGACTCGTCACAGCCATTTTATTGGTTAACTAGATTATACTTTTTGAATGATGTTCACTCATGGAGCAAATACTATTGGCTGAATGTGTGGAATGTAATGATTTTATTGGTCCGTTTATTCAGGGAAACCCGATAAGGGCGGAGTTGAAATGACTTGGCGGCCATATTGAATATTATCTGTTGACAGTTGTGTCTAAAGAAAGCTCAGAGATTTAGTTTTAGCTAACTTATGCGGTATCATATAAGGTCTGTTGTGTTTTTACGTTGAATTGGGACGTATGTCCTAAACCTTTAATGGTTTGATTTTACCCAAGAGATGGATGACGATGAACGGCAGAGGAAACTAGAAGCTGGAAGAGCTAAGGTTGGTTGCTAACATTTAACGCATGCTAATACTGAATGCTAGCAGTTAATGCTAGCCAACTCTTTTGTCATAGCTCTGCGTATGTCCACAGCTAACTACACTCACAGCATACATTATTATTGTGTGTTTTGTTTGATCTTGCTTAGATTTCACTTGGCCGTTACATTTTTGGCTCTAGTAACTTGTTTGGCGCGCATATGTGGCGGGTTAGTCATTAGCTGAGGTTACACACAGCTAACTTAACGATAACAATAACATTTATGGAGTTGGACAATCGGCTAATGAGTTGAATCACTTCGAGACCAGCGGAAAAAATGCACATATTTGCAAAGACGAGGGAATGTGTTTCTTACCTAAGATTGTTTTTATTTTTATTTTTATGTCGCTTTTGAGTTGTGCCAATAAGATAGTGCAGGTGCACTCGAAGTTTTAGTCTTCCTTAGCGTTTCCTGCACATGGTTAGATTAACTTCCATGTAACGTTTGTTATTGCCTAGTGTTGCCTTCGGTGGATATATTCCTTTTACAAGCACATTTCCAACCGCCATTACAACGTCTACAAACATATTAAAGCAATTCTATTCTAAGTCTATTGGGGCTTCATGCACAGTGTCACTGCATTGAAAACAATTCAATTACTCGCTCTGAAACCCAATGTTATGTTCTTCTTCAGCTGCCCACGACATTAAACAAATAGTATGACATTGTATGTAAGTGAAAGTGTCTCCTTTGGCATTGTACAGCAGTTGCTACTGCTTTTGCCTAAATGGAAAAAGAAAGCAGCTGTTTTACTTCAGTGGGAGGCCATATTAATAATGGGCCAATAATCAAGAATGGCCTACCCTGTTTGACAATCAGGCCACGTTGTCTAAAAACTAGATTTAAAACTAGGTCACTTGTTCATAGTAGTTCACTGAATTGCATGTTTTAGTTGTTGTGGATCACTTCCAGCTCACGGTAGAACTCATTCAAAAGATACAAGTACATAAGATAAGTATGATGCAAATAATGTAACCATAGGGGTGTAACTCAACTGAACCACTGATATTCCTCATGACAGAAATCATCCAACATGCCCCGAAGCCAGTCGGTAAGTATAGAAACTGGTGACTGGCAGAGACGTCTGAGTGTGGGTTTTGTGGAAGTTATTTCTTTGGGATTTTGAACTTCTTGATATTTTTTCCCCTCTCTTGGGTGGGCAATCAGGGCTCTTTTTTTGCTTTTCTGCACCATGATTGCTGCCAGCTTTTGAGAATTCAGATCAATGCTCTTTAAAGAATGATTTGCAATACAGATGATCAGGACTGTAAGGATGAAAGGAAATCTGTTTTTCATAAATCGTTTTTTAATGTCTAATGTAGGTAGTCAAGCACCTTGCATACACTGTCATGCTGGTTGCAAGCCATCAGGTGGTGCAGTGAGCCCATGAGATTTGGCAGCGTTTAACATGTTACACTTGCATCTCACATGAATCGTGTTGCTATGGTAATGCACTGCTGTCAGTTGCCTTTACTGTAGCGCATCAGAATGCACTGATTTATTTGCCACACTAAAAGCATGGTACGTATGTGTGAATTACACACAGTCAAACAAACACACGAAAAAAAAGAAAAAGATCCTGTAAAGAATCTTGGCATTGACCTTGTTGAGAAGACAATAGTAGCATTCGGCAATCAAATAACATCTGATGTGGTCTTAATAAGCTCCATCCAGCCGGTTAGTCATACTCTAAGTCGTGTGGAAGTGGCCTTGGGCTAAACACTGCTCATCTGGTTAATATGTCTTTCTGAGAGGTGATGTGTGTTGTGGCAGGCGGAGGCGGTAAACAGGGTGATGGAAGGACACAAAGGATGGGGTTTTAAGTGATGAGTATGAACACTGATGAACTATGTGAGGTGAGCGGAGATTGAAGTGTGGTGGAGTTGAGGGAATGATTGTTTTAAGCAAAGCGTTTGGTTTTAGGAGTCAAAAGAGGAAGACTGTATGGTTGTGGACGCATTACATAGTGCTAAATGGGAGTACAAAGCAAGTGTATAATGTGGTTTTATAACTAGAAGTAAACGTATGTGAGTCATCACACACAGCAACAAGTAGCTCTCCCGGTGCCATGCAATCTCAAATTGAATTGAGCTTGCACACTCTGATGCTGCTTGCCACACACACAGCTCTGTCTCCTCCTCTCTATGTGAATGCATCTCCCAGTCTCCACCCTCTTTCCTTTGCCTAGACACATGCCACCCCCTATCCAGAGTTTGTGAATCCCTCTGCACTGTACGTTGGCTGTGACAGGGAGTTTTTAGGATGAATGGTTTGGCAGAGCGTGCTGTTGCCTACAGACTGCAAGATCTACATCTGGACAGTGGAGCAACTGCCCTAAAGAGGGAGAGCTGACGGGTCTGTCCACCAGCAAGAAAGGGAGTCGGTGATTGACTGTCAGTTATTGATGGAGGGATTCATGGGGGTCTCTGTCACATTGTGGACTGCTGTAATCTGATTTAAGCTGCTTAAAGAAGAGAGACCGGCTGAGAGAGAGAGAGAGAGAGAGAAAGAGGCAGCGATAAAAAGAGGAGGAGTATGTTGCAAAGAAAAACAGCCTGAGGTGGATTTGTACCAAATCAGTCCCTCTGGAATTCAAGCTAAATAACGTGACTTGATTGGGGAAAATGTTTTTCACTGTGAATGAACTTTTCAGGTTCAACTGCTTTCTTTCTTTTTCTTTTTTCTTTTTGTTCTCGTAATTTTAGAGAGGATTTTGTGATGCTTCAAATCTCCGTCAACCAGTCTCTGACTTTGACTTTCCTACATGCTGAATAAATGCAAAGACTGAGATGGATCTGTACTTTCGTAACATTTCTTTTAACCTTGTGCAGTTTCTGGTCTGCTGAGAGGTTGTCCAATGTGTGTCACTAAAATCTGCCCTTCTCATGGGTTTGATGTAGCTCTCTGGAGATTTGAGAATATTTAGCATCATCACCTCATTTTAAACTTGGATACTTTGTCAGGCTAGGGTGTAGCCTATTTTGGGTGTGAGTTTGGGATTTCTTCTTGCTTCACTGGGCTCTTTTTTTGCTGCACAACTCTGACTCATCAAAATAAGGGTTGCTAATCTATTTTCTACAGCGACTTTTGTGTTTAAATGTTTTTATCCTTTTGGGTAATGATTTCACAGTGATACTTCGAACTTTTCCATTTTTCAACTGAGGAGATATAATTCTGGACTCCAGTTCTCTGTCACCCTTGACCCCTGAGCCTCACCATGCTGATCGTGTGGTGGTGCTCAGTGGTCCTGACCTATGTGTCCATCTACCTCTCGCTGTCCTTCCTGCGCAGCTTGCTAGCTACAGACAGAAGCGGGCGAAAGGCGACGGTGCGGGGGCGCCGAAAAAGACGCAGAAGAGGAAGGGCAAGGCTGACTCGCAGAATGACGGAGCGACGCAAGGCCGCCCAGTAGAGCCGGCACTTCCTGCAGCCAGTAACACTGAGCAGAACAAGAAGACCAACCATGAGGTACACCACTGCTTGCAGAAAAATTATCAGTCATGCATCATTAATGGAGTTACACAGGAGACTGAATAAATCAGATTTGTGTGGACCATACGTTTATTGTTTAAATTGAAACAACTGGTCAGCTGGTTTGATTAAAACAAATTGCTTTATTGCATGACATCACTCAGGGCTGTTTATGGGTCACAATATCTGACCTCCAGTATTTGCCTAATTTTGTTTGCTCACTGTGTGCTTTAACAAGTGGTTCATGCCCCCCGCTCAGTAAACATACATTAGAGAAATGGGTCACTAACCATTACATTGCCTGTGGGGCATGTTGTCATGGCAACCTAACCAGGATTATCTGTGGCACTATTTACTGCCTTTTCTAAAGGGAAAGTTCAACAAAGCTGAAACAATTAGCTGAATCATAGATTTATCAATAGACAGAAAAATTATCACCAACTACTGAGAATTACAGGGTTCGTACAAAGTTTTAAAATTTAGTAAAATGCTCTGTTTTACCGTAATTGACATTTTTTGCTTTAATTTCACTCCTAAAAAGCTGTATGAACCTTGTAATAACTATGTAGTTTAAAGCCATTTTTCATGCAAAATCTGCACAAGGAGCAGTTTTCAGTGTCTCAAATATGCAGATGTCCTGCTTTATTGGTTTCATTGGTTCATATTAAACTGAATATTGTTGGGTTTTGGACTCGTTTTATTTTTTTTCACATGTTGTAGACCAAACTAGTATTCGAGGAAACAATCAACAGATTAATATTTGGTTGGCTCTAGTTGTAATTGCAATGACAAAAATTAGATTAAAACTATTTAATCCTTTAGGAACCTCAGAAGCTGGAGAAATCATCCGCTCAGCAGAACCAGCGACAGAAGCATCAGCCCCCCAGCCTGGAGCAAAGCCCGTCCCCTGAAGATTTAAGAGAAGAGGAGCTAGTTGCACTCACCGGCAAAGAGCAACTCAAGGTATATACAGTATATAGTCAAGTTTGAACATTTATAGGATATCATGCCCTTTTTTAGTGTACGATCACATTTTTCACAGTGCATGTTGAAGCTTCTGACGTCTTTTATGCCTTTTAAGTAGTTCCTTCTGGCTTTATCTGGTTGTTGCTGTTAAAGTGGGCTTAGTTATGACTCGATATGACAAGCAGAAGGGGAGATGGGTTTAATGTCATGAATACATATATAGCATTATAATCTTATGCTCTGGATTCACACAGTGGAAACAGGGCCCTGGAACTATTCTATAAATCAGTGTTGCTGTGTTTTTAGATTTATTTGGACATGTGGAGTAATTTGTCTTCCATGCTTTGTTTACTCATAAGGCAATGAGTCTTGTTGTGGTTTTGCTGTTTGTATGATTAAGAGGGTGTGTGTACTTGTGTTCTGTGTCATCTTCTACCCATGGGGAATGTAACTGTCTGCTCTGTTGCTCTGCTGCTTGGCTGCATTTACTGATCTGAAAATACAACTTAGTTATATTTTCTTGTCTGTAGACGAATGAGTTCAAACTGGGTGCCTCAAGTTGTGCAAATGTTGTGAAATGCTATGCTACATGAATTCAAGGTCTCAAATTAGCTGCTTAACTGTAGCGACACATAGGGATGCATGTCACTGGAATCAGCAGATAAAGGCTTTAAAATGAAATGTCAGCATTGATGAGAAATTAACATTGATTGGCCAAAAACACCATGCTTATGTGCACATGATGTGGGTGCAACAGATATGTCTGCAGTGTGGGGGTTTTTAAAGTAGGTTCCTATTTTTGATTTAATTAATTCTGTTGATATGAGTTCAGGCAACAGCCTGTAAAGCATGAACTAATTTACGCTCCTTTATAAATCGGTGTAAGCGCTGTGCAGTTGTACAATGCACTTAATTTCCTGTTATCTCTGTGGACAGATTATATTGTTGACTTGTTTTGCAGCTTCTGAAAACTTGTGAAAAGTCAGATTTGCTCTTTTGTTGTTAGAGAAGGATGAATCTTACAGTTTTCTTTGAAAATGTTCCGTAAAATTAAATTATGTGCTTTATATGTACCGATGTAAGTTAAAGCAGTTTTCTTATGTTGCCCAGTGAATGTGTACATTCTGAAAGGTGTTGTTGGCGTGTTGGCAACTTCCTGTGGACCAACATGATAATAGTGGGTGTAACAAAATGCAAATTGGATATTGGCAAAATTTCAGTACTGTGCATCCAAGTGTCACATAGCGTTTTACGTGTTAAATTCAGTTTTAGACTTATGGGTTTTTTTTAAATACAGTGTCTTCTGTTACTGTAGTCAAATAGAATAATAGTAGTGTTTTTCAGCAAGGTAAGAAACTTTATTTAATGTGTGTATTTTTGATTGTGTGTATGTCTGTGCCTATGAAATATACTTTTTTTTAATCCACTTGCAGCAGCTACAGCAGGCTGTGGAGAAGCGTAATGAGATAATTGCCAAGCTCAGCTCCAACCTGCAGGAGGCCCTGGCCAGCAGAGACCAGGTGCAGCTGGAGGCACAGTCACTTGCTGGACAGATTCAGGCGCTACAGAGACAGCTCCAGCAGGTAAGTGCCAATCAAAGCTAAATCCATGGAAGCACTTTAGAATTATTGCTGCCTAAAAATATGCACAACAACTGAACTTGCTTTGTCTTTCACACAGACGAGTGTAGAGTTTCTGCGCATCAAAAGTCAGTCAGGAGCTGATGTCCTCAACACCCAACAACAACAGCATCAGCTTGGCCATTGCTCCCAAGATACAGACTTCAATCATAAGGAGGCCCCATCAGGAGAATCAGGGAGTGCTGGTTCTGGCTCCCAGTCAAGTCTTGAAGGCTTCAGCACTGGCAACGACAGTGAGACAGACACTCTTCTGCACAAACTGAGAGCTGAGCTGGAAGAAGAGAGGGAGAAGAGCCAGCGCATATGTGCCGAACTAGCAGAGGAGATAGAGAAAAACCAACATGTGCTTTCCTTACTGGAGAAAGAGAAGAAAAGCAGGGAAGAGGAGCAAAAGGAAAGGGAGGCGCAGCTGCAAGACCTCCAGGCCCAGTTGAGCTTAGTCCAGACCCAGTGCCTTGAGATGCAGCAGTACAAAGAGGAGAAGGAGAAGCTGAACAGAGAAGTTCTGGAGCTGAGGAAAATGCTTCAGGAGGAGGACAATGCAGAGAGGAGCCTTAGTGAGGAGGTGGCCAGCTCTGCTCTTCGTCTCCAGAGACAGGAGGAGGAGATGCAGAGGCTCAAAGAGGAGCACAGAGAGGAGGTGGAAAGAGTCAGGCAGCTGTTGGAAGAGAGAGAGGAACAACTGAAGTCTAGAGAGGAAGAGGTCATAGGACTCAAAGCTTCTAAGAATCGGCAGAACCAAGCCAGAGCTGGTTTCAGTTGTGATGAAAAGATCAGCAGTGGACCTGATGAGGACAGCTTGAATGTATCCATACCTGGGGATGTTCTGATGGAGCGTTACCTCTCTTCAGCTCCTCTTGCACATTCACAGTCTTTTGAACACTGCAGTCAGCTGGACATCTCTGCAGACTACAGGTTAGAGGAATGTTAAATTTATATCTGTGTTTCTGTTATTAAAGGCTGCTTTAATCCCCCTAATTTATCTCTGCACCTCTCTCCACAGTTTTGAGCTAAACAGTGAAGTATTGGGAGATGAGCCTCTGTTGTCAATTTCAAACCGTTTCCCTGAAGAAGACGAAAACATCCACAACACCTCAACCCCCCAATGCTCTCCTGGCATCCCCGTGGCTGATAATTCCCACCCTCAGTCTCCATCTCAGTGGCTTCACAACTCGTCCACCGGCGAGCTGGAGATGAGTAAACTGTCCGAACAACAGTTTGAGGAGACTGATCTGGAAAAGGAGCTGCTGAATCAGCAGTGTGGGGAACTCCGAGAGGAGCTGGTTGATAAGGACAGGGAGTTGAATGTGTTGAGGGAGGAAGTCTTCAACAGTGCAGAAGAGCTGGAGGAGGCCAGGAGCAGGTGAGGACGTTAATGAGGGCAGAAGTTTTTTTTTTATTGTTTGTCATTTGCAGACCTCTTTTAGGACCACTTCCGTGGTCTTGGGTGGATATGTAAGAATTTGCAACATCTCAGCACAGAATAGTTGCAGAACAATGCAACGTATAACAATTGAATTGGCTGCAACTAACAATGTCCCTAAACAAAATATCAAAGGCAAATTGAGAGTAAATCAATTTCAGAGTATAAACATGCATATCAATGGAAGTGTTCCCTATTGTGGTATTTAAAATAATATACAGTGGATCTTGATCTCTGAGCCATTATACTTTTAAATATATTTAAATATTATTTGTTAAAACTATGAATCCTTTTGTTTCAAAATAATTTAAATGTATGAATCAAAATTTTCACGGACCCCTATTTGAGAATCACTTGAAAAGGGCATGTGTTTAATTCCTTTTATTTCCCCCTTTGGAATAATTTTACAGCTTGTGTTTTTTATGTGACAACTTTAATTTTGAGTTTATAAGTATTTTTCTTTTTTCTTCTTTGCTCCACAAAGTAAATTGCCACATATGTTTACATAAACAGTGACACATAACTAAAATACCAAATGCAAAAATAAAAAAGATAATAAATGATAAATGAGTAGTTCGAAAAACATAATAAAAATACTTTAAAATGACAAATAAGTAAACAAAATATGGTGTAAAATGTCCTAAAATGTCTTTGGTTGCTCAAAACTATTCTACAATTTGAATCAACTCAATAACTTAAACTATGTTTATGTGTTCAGGTGGGCCCAAGTAACAGAAGAGCTGCGGCAGGCTCTCTGGGAACTAGAAGAAGAGAAGGAGAAGAGGAGACACATCGAGGAGGACATGAACTTGAAAGCCCACGAACAAGACAACCTGAAAAACAAACTCAGTGCCTTAATGGAGGAGAAAGAAAACGCAGTAATGTTCACGGCAAATGAAGCTGCTGAAACCTCCCTGCTGGTGCCTGCTACCTTGCCATCAGAGGAGGAAGATAAGCTGGTAGGGGAGCTGAAAAATGAACAGGAGAAGGAGGCTGCACTCCCGTCTCATCAAAAGCAGCAGGAGCCGCTGCTGTTGTCTCTGCAGGAGATAAAGCAGCCTGCAATCTCTGCCAAACAGAGCCTGGAGCTCAGAGATGACAACCAGCTGCAAACACTACAGGTACAGCAGTATGACAAGTGGGTCTGTGTTGACAGCTTAATAAGAATGTAAACATGCTAGTCTCTGCACACAATAGTTTTTTCCTCCAACTTGATTTAAATGGTTTGAAATATTACTGTACAACAGTAATATGTTTGTGCTTAAAGGCTTCAAAGGAAGGAAGTAATACATTGATAAGACAAATGTGTACAAAAAGCTTAAAGAATTTTCCCTTTTTTTTCTTTTCCTAAGGCTAAATGTGAACTTCTTACGTCTGAGCTGGAGGAGACAAAAACTACGCACAAAACCACGGCAGCCCTGTTAGGTGAGAGGACTATAGAGCTGGACACAACGTCAAAGGAGCTGGAAACTACTCGTGCACAGTTTTTAAATGCTCAAACAGAAGTGGAAACAATGCAGGAAGAGCTGGAGAAGAGCCAGCGTAGTCTGGACAGAGCTGAAAAAGAGAAAAATGAGCTAGAGTCTGAGATCTTGTGTTTGAGACAAAACATGGCCAACCTGGAGGAGGCCCAAGCTCAGGCAGCACAGGAGAGAGAGGAGCACAGGAGAAAGGAGGAGGAGATGGAAGACCGGATTAGGAAAATGGAACAAGTCTTGGAGGAGGAACTAGAGCAGTTTGAGAATATGCTCAAAGTCAAAGATGTTGAGGTGAGATATATAATGAAAGAACAGCTGATTTATTGTTCTGTTTGAATGACTGCTGTCAAGAGATTAACATGATGTACAAAATGATTTTTACAGCTGGCTGAAGAGAAGGAGAAATGGGAGGAAGAGATACAGGAGAAGCACAGAGAGCTTGTTGATGTGAGGCAACACCTGGAGGAGCAGAGGAGGGAGAGGGAGGAGGAGGTGAAGGCGCTCCTGGAGAAGCAGGTCATGGATATTGAGGAGGCTACAGAAAGGCTCAAGTCATCTCACCAACAGGAGACGAAGGACCTGAAGGAGAAACATCAACAAGAGGTGGGCTGACTTACTGACTGACTGCACAAACTGCATTGATTTTACAGATCTACGGTAGCAGTCATTGGAATCATCAGGGTTTCATGTAGATATCTTTATCTAAAAACTTTTAGGAATTTACAGAAATGACCAATTCTTAAAATGAATGGAGAGATCAGTTTGATTAATATTTGAGTGCACAAAAACACAATTCTGGAAATTTAAGGAGAGAGTGATATCTCAACAACATAACACCACTTTGACTAATATTCCCTGGCAAACACTAAATAACCAACAGGATTAAGGATAATAAATGAAAAGAGAGATATCTGCTTTTGCAAATTAACCCAGTCTTTCCTGCCACTCCCCTGACTGCCTCTCTCTAGTTATTTATTTAAATACATAAATGTCTTGCATGCAGTAAAATGTATATTATATTGTGCGGTGCCAATCTCTACATTCTACAAATTTTTTTCATGAGCTTTCACACTAACTTAAAGGGGGGTCGCAGCACTGCATTTTGTCTCATTGTGTATTTAATTACAAAGTCGAATGAAATATTTGTCTTTTCTGTTTTATTGATAGAAAATACAAAAAAACGCATCAGTGGTGCTAATTTCCTTGGTATGTTTATCTCCATAATTTCCTAGATTTCTGAGTTGAACATTCAGCTGGAGTCAGAACTGCTGAAGCAGCAGGTCATTATGGAGGAGGATCAGAAGAGACAGATCAGCCTAATCAAACAGGTATTAGAGTTAGAACGTCTGAATACTCCAGAGTTACTCTCAGCAAAGTTGTTTCTAAATTGCAAAATCATTTGGAATTTCGTGCAGTTTTGCATATTGTTTTTCAGCTTCTTGCGTCTCCCATTCTGTTTTCTTCAAGGTGACTGAGCGTGAGCACGAGAGGATGGTTTCAGAGCTTACTGCCAAACACAATGAGGAGCTCAGTCGGCTGAGGACAGAGGTGTCTTTGGAGCTGAGGGAGAGCCTGGAAGCTGCCCACCAGGCCGAACTGCAGCAGGCACAGGTAAACTTTATATACACACACAATCACAGTGTAACACCTGCAGCCACAGCATGCTGGAAAAAAACATGTCGGTCTCTCTTTAGATATTTTCCTCCCTTACATAATGTCATAGTAGAGAAAATAGAGACAATTTTGTTACAATGATGTAATTAACTTTGGAGTTTAGATTTATTTCTGCTTGTTATAAATATGTATGGAGAAATTACATAAATAAATGACCCAAAAATAAATTACTGCCATATTATATGTACCAAAAATAAAACAAAAAATAAATTCAGACATCAATCAATTGATAAAATAAGACATACATTGATATTTGATGCTATTTCAATTTCTTTTTTATTTATTTCACTTTAAATGAATTCTCTCCCATTTATTAACATACCTCATTAATTTTCCCATTTATTTATTTTACTTTTCTTAAATTAAAATTGATTGTTGAATTGAACGATTTATTTTTATTTATGTATTTTCCATTTGCATTTTCCTGCAATTCTGTCCCAAACTTACAAGTTTCTTTATTACTTTATTTATAAAGTTGTATTCTTTTAATTTTTAAATATTATTTTTGGTACATTTAATGTCATACATTTTAGTCTTTTGTTTTTTCTTTTTTGCCAGGCTCTGTCTTTTTTATAAAATAACCATATCAGTTAAATGTGAATGCAACCAACAACCTTCCCCTCCCCAACATGCAATCACTTGAAAAAGCTCTCACACCAACCTGCACCTTATGTTTTCATTTCCTTCAGGTTCAAAAGGCCAGCGAGCTTGAAGCCTTGCGCCTGAACCTGACCAAAGTCAACAAGTCCCAGCTGGAGCACGAGTCTGCTCTCACCAAGGTCCAGACGTCCCTGAGGGAGACATTTGCCCAGGAAAGTGCACTCCTGCAGTCCCGGCATCAGTTAGAACTGGACCAGATCAGGCAGCAGAACCAGGAGCAGCAGGAGAGACTGCGTGAGCTGCACCAACACGAAATGAGTGAGTGCAGACTAGAGTGCTTTTTCAGTTGTTCAGTCAGTGTGTGCGTGTTTTTTTTTTCTTCATGTTGTGCCCGTAGGTGCATGCACTTGAAATGTGTGCCATTATGGATGTGGGTGAGTCACCCTCATTCTTTTGAAGGATGTTCAGGACAAAGTAGAGCACAATGACAGATGTAACCTTCAAATTCTTTGACGTGAGTGAATCTTTTCATTTGTTTTGTATACATATTTTCAGATGGGTTGAAGCAGCAGTGGGAGACTCGTGTTGCTCAGCAAAGAGCTGCCATGGAGGAACAGCAGGCCAAAGACACGCAGGTCAATATTATACTATTATTATAGAAGAACTATTATACAAGTAATCCGTTTGATCACTGCAGTTCTGTATTTTTGAAAGCTATTTAATTATCTACACTGGCATTTTATTGTTCTATCATATTGATTAATTTTGATTACATAATTTATGTTGGTCTTTTTTCTTTCCCTCAGGCTCTAAGGACACAGTGGGATAAGGACGCCAAGAGCATTCTGTCGAACCTCCAAACATCTCTTTCACAGACCCAGAGCACCCTTACCTCCACCCAGACGGAGCTCTCCAGCACCCAGGCCTCCCTCACCCAGTCCACCGCATCTCTAACTGAAGCCGAGGCAGCTCTGTCGCAGACTCGGTCAGAGCTGCAGGAACTCCAGACCTCCTGCAAAGAAGTGAACCAGAAACTGCAAGAGGAGCTGAAACAGGCCTGGGCTGACCGAGATGCTGCTGCTCGTGAGTTGGATCCAGCGACTAGATTTTCAGTATATTTTGTGTTCTCTTTTATATAAGTTGTTATTGATTGGCTCACTCTGTTGTGAATGCTACTTAGGTGCTGTAGAGGAGTTGGTTTGGAGTCATAAGGCGGTGCTGCAGGAGAAAGAGCAACAAGCACTCCACCTAGAGGAGAAGGAAAAGCAACTGCAGCAAGAGGTTTGTTCACTTGAAGACATATATTGAATTTAATTCAAAGCTTAACACTCTTACATCAATGACAACAACAACAACCGGTTTTTAGAACATTACAGAAGCATATTCAATAACTCCCCCTGAAGTCACTTTAATTACCTCTTTTAATGTTTTTATTTATTTAAACATTTTCAAGTATTTTTGTGTTAATTTTATTAAAAATATTATATTTTCTACATATTTGGACTATTATATTAAATACATCATATTTGTCTTTGGCGCCAAGACGTACACAACACAATACAAGAGAGCAGATGTGTTTGTTTTTTTTTGCTAAGTAAAGTTGCCATTTTATGCGTTCAGGAAATTTTAATTTGTATAGACGTTGCACTTTTTTTCATTAGCACTGTCTATAAAACAAAAAGTAAACTTACAAAGCCTTTGATCTAATCCACAGCTATAAGTTTTAGTTTTTTCAATAAAGTGATATTTTCTCACTGAACCAGGTTCTGCGCCTTCAGGAGGAGAAGAACTCGCTAAAAAAGAGCTCAGAACAAGAAGTAGGCCAGCTGTGGACCCAGCTGGAGAGCATGAGGACCAGTCGGCAGGAGTTGGGAGGTGAGAATGATGCGACCTGACATCTGCTCAACGATGCTATATATTCATCACCTTCATTAGAAAAAAAACTGATTTAAGATTTCCCAAAAACAAACTGTAGAAAACATGTGGCGGTTGTCTCTGATGTGATGTGATGCACAGGAGGGAAACAGAAATTGACTGCATCCATGTAATTACAGTTACTGTCTTCTTACCCTTTTCTTTCTTTCTTCTCGGCCTTTTTTTCCTCACAGAGCTGAAGGAGCAGCTGCTCGCCCGCTCATCGCGTGTTGATGACATCGAGCGCCTGAAGACAGAGTTTAATGAACAAAAACGAGAAATCAAAGAGCAGAATGAGGCTGAGCTGGAGAGCCTGAGGAGGTATGAGAGCACTAACAGTCCTGATGCTTTATTTTCACAAAAGCCTTGCTTCTGTTGTCTGTCCTAGTTTGTGATATGTTGTTTGGGACAAAATAGCTTAATTGTTTATTGAAGATCTGGCTGACAAAGCATGTCTTGTGTTATGTTGCCACTTGTCCCCTTCCTACCTTTTCACTGACCATGCTTTACCTTCATCCTCCTTTAGGTACTTTGAACAGCGACTGCGGGCAGCAGAGGAGAGCTACAGAGAGGAAATTGCTCTGCTCCAGCTGAGGCTGGTGGAAAGTGCCTTGGAGGAATCTGTGCTAAAAACTGCAGATGACAGGTATGTCAGCAGATCATAATATAAAAACCAGCCACATGTACTGCAGAACAGTTATTTAATATCACTGCTTTCCGTCTCCGTTTCAGTTCCGTATCTGAAGGCAAAGCTGAAGATGAAAAACATCATGTGCTCTCAGATACTGGCCCCAAACTGGAGAAACAAAAGGTGCATACATACTCTGAGAACATGATTTGTACAAGATCTTCTGTTGCTAGATACATGTGTGCTTTTGAGCACCTTGTAATGTCTTAATAGAAAAGTAGGTTTACATGGAGTACATGTTTCTGCACATTGGGATCTTGGTCATTGAATCTTAGGTGTCATTTATTTATTTATTTTATTATTGTGTTTATCCAGGAGGCACTGGACAGTTTGTGCCTTGAGCTGGAAGAGAAGCACACAATGGATCTTGCCAATCTGCAATCTTCTATGACTTTCTCCTTTAATGAAGAGCTGCGACAGGTAGGACACAAACTCAGTCCTTCAGTCTTTAATGCGCTGTGATGAGCATGAGAGAGGCTTTTGGAAGAGAGTACCCTTAGCCCTGGATTCCACAGGGTGCGCCTGCTGGATTTTTGACTGTCATTAATTTGTTTTTAAAAACTAAATGCAGCCAAAAATGTCTGATCTATGTTGCTCATAACTGGACTTTTTAATAGTTTTTATTTGTAGGCTACAGCAAAAGAAACTACTTGGTTATCTAGCCTAATCATTAACTTATGGTACACTCAAGAGAGATGTTCAAATCCTGGCTTTCTCGCCTTCGCACAGCTTGCATGTAGTGGGTGTGAATGATGGATTCTTTTGGAAAGTTATAGAAATGGTTGGCCAACGTGCCCCCTAATCCATGTTGCAAAGATGTGTTTTTAAGGCAATTTGACCATCCAACAAGTAGTTCTGTGTAAGTATACTGGCCATTATACCCTCTCGTTTACTTGTTTTTTTTTGTCATTATTTGTGCATTAGGTGCGCTCAGACCTCACTGACCAGTACTATGAAGAGCTGCAGGAGAAGAAGACTCGTCATGCCCTGGAGCTGGAGCAACTCAAAGCTAAACTTTCTGACCGTCACTTACAAGGTACTTTAGACACCCATATTATAAAATACAAGCATGGTGTCAAGAAGTTCACAAAGTTAAATAAGAACTCCTTCATTATCTTTTTCTCAGAGCTTACCAGGGTTCGTTTGGAAGCTGCACGGCAGGTTGAGGTGAGAAAAGACAAGTTAATCTATACAACAAGTTCCTCCTGAGTTTATTAGCCCTACAATGCAAGTTTGCGGTGATTTTTAATTAGGTGGAGGTTGAACAGAGGATGTGGTGCCACACTGAGGAGCTGCAGACAAGGATGACCGTCATCCACATGCTGGAGAACAGACTGGCTGTTTTAAGTAAACAACATGAAGCAGAAATGCAAAGGAACACACAAAAGGTACACAGTCATGTACACGGTCTGCATATTAGAAAGTTACTGACAGTTATACAGAATCTCAGGTTGAGGTAATTTCCGACCATGTTACTTACGTATTTGTTCCTGCCAACTAATCTAGCTGAAACAGGAGTTTGCTGCAGAGCTCGTTCATCTTGAGGAAGCTCTGAACCAAGACAAGGCGGATGTGAAGGAGGAGATAAATAAGCTTAGAGAAGAGCTCCAAGAGCAGCATGAAGCTGAGCGCTCTGCTCTGAGGTCGGAGCATCAAAGAGAGATGGAGCAGGAGAGGACTCGCCTTGAGAAAGCACTTCAAGAGGAGAAGGAGAAGTTAAAATCTCTACAGGCTGCACTGGACAACGATGAGAGTAAGTTTGTTATTGACTCTCTGGGTTTTCAGTGAACTGTTCGATCAGAAGTGGTGGCTCTGAATCGGCTTCTAACATGTTGTGTGTTTGTCTTTCAGGCCCACAGGTCCTGATAGTGCGGCAGAGACTGGAGGCTCAGTATGAGGGCGAGCTGCTGAAGGCAAAGAGCTGTATGGCAACAGAAATAAAGGAGCTCACTGCTCTCCTCCAGGAGCAGGGCGAGGAGCGGCTAGGCCAAGCCCAAGAGAGGTGAGCTCTACTGAGGCTGGAAATCCTTAAATCCTGATCATAGTTGGGGGTTAATGGTTTGTCAGTGGTAAGACCCTGATGCAAGTAATGGTTGTGTTGCTGTTTTAAATTAATTCATTTAAAGTCTCATGTATTTTGAGTCGAAAGGAACCAGAGATAGTGATAATAAAAGTCTAAGGTGTGTAAAGTGAAGATTAAGAATACCATACTTTTTGCTGATGGTAATTAAATTGTCAAATCTACTCTTTAAAAGCTTGGGGGATAGGATTAGAAAATGGGACAAAAATAACTGATATTTTATCACCAATTGCTCCAATACAATAAAACAAATTTTTCTCCTGGTAAAGACAGATAACAGGCTTTCTCTGTGGGGAAAAATGCAGGTGTTACAGTTTAGAAATACTTTTTTTTAAGAGGACAGATGAATTAGTTAAATCTACAGTGCTGTTATTATGGACTAAAAACTGAATGCTGTGCACAAAGTCACTTTGAACTGATGTTTTAATCACCCGCAGTTTGATCTGGAGAACCCTTGAAAATGCTTTGTTTTTCATGATTATGGGGAACTTTTAATTGTTTGTGTTCAGGTTTCAAGAGGAAAAAGCAGCGTTGGAGCAGAGTTTGTCCCAAAAATATGAACTCTCTCTGGCAGAGCTAAAGAACGAACATCAGACTGAGCTGGAACATGAGAGAGTGACACTACTGAACAAACACTCCCAAGAGAAGGACACACTCAGTGCCAAACACAAAGCACAACAAGATTCACTCAGTGCCAGTCACAGAGATCGGCTTGCAGCTACGGCCGCTGAGCTCGAATCCAAACACAACGCTGAGCTCGTCGCCTTGGAAACAGCACTCAACTCCAAACGAAAGGCAGAACTTGAAAGTCTGGAGGCCGTTTTACAGGAGACCAGTCAGGCTCAGCTGGAGGCTTTAGAAGCGGAGCTGACTCGCAAACACCAGGAAGAGAGGGATGAACTGGAAAAGAGGATGCTGGGTAATATGGACACTTTGGAGGCAACATACTTGAAGGAAGTGCAAGTAAGGACTCATTATTTGTAATGTCAAACCTTGTGTTAGCAATGTTTGATGGAATTCTTTCAAAGTGCACAATGCTGCTGTTGTTTGGGGTTTCTCTGTTTGAATGCATTTTCATTTTTTAAATCTCAGACGCTGCGCGATGAGATAGCGCAGCTTGAAGAGGGGCATGGTAAAGATCTGTCTCTCCAGAAGTCACAACATAAGCAGATCATGGAGCGCCACGCCGCGGAGCAGCTGTCCATCAGAGAGGAGCTGAGGAAAGAGCTGGCTCAGGTTCACATAGAGAAGTTCAGTGCCATGGCAGCAGAGCTCAGCCACGTTCACAAGGTGAGACCGTAAGACTGATGGTCAACCTCTGACTAACATCTGGTATACAGTCGTCAATTAAAATTATTAAAGACTCAATAAAAGAAAAATGCCTTACTTTGTTCTTACAGACTGAGCTGGCTGCTCAAAAAGAGGCCCTAGATACTGAACACTGCAAAACCCTGGAGACCCTCAAGACACAGGTACCTACTGGAATAACCCTGAATTACTTTGGTAACAAACTACTTTGGTAGTTCTAGCAAAACTATGAAGCCCATATCTGCCAACGAGATAAAAAGAAATCATGGAAATCATTAGAATGAGGAACTTTTTTTCAATTGATAAGAATTTTATTGGATTTTTTGCATCAGTGTGATGATATTTGATTCATTAGGTTTAACACAAACCTATTTGGATATTGTACTTTTAAATTGTTTCGCAGTGATTTTTCAATTGTATGTGTCCCTATAAACATTGTTAATACAATATGAAATGACTTCCCAATATTACAGCTGCATTTTATTATTTTATCTTAAAATGTATTTGTTCTTAAATGTAATTATTTATTAGTTTTCTGTTGCATCTTCTCAATTTTTCCCAAACACATTTATTCCTGTATTGTTTTCTTTTTGAATTTCTTCATTATGCAAAATATCTGAACTGTGTCATGGGGTTAAATTAAAAAAAAATGTATAGATCTGTTTATATGATGCATAAAGAAATAACTTTAAAATAATATTTTTATACATAAATGAATGCCTACATTTTTTTAAATTTAATTTCTCTGTACATTTAATTTGAGTGGAATTAATTCATTTTCTTAGCATTATGTCATTGCAATTTAGATACCACATCATTTCAGTACTTCCCTTTTGTCATGATATGAGTAATGTGTTTTGAACAAAAAAAACAACACATTAGAGTTCATGTTGACATTTCAATCCTGTTTTCTCCAAATTGATGTTTTAATGGTTTGTTTTTGCCTCCTGTGCCGCCTCTCAGGTTTTAGAACTTGAGCAACAACACAGCACTGCCCTTCAGGAGCTCTCACATACCTGCACTGCTGAGAAAGAGCAACTCATCGCACAGCATCAGCTTCAGCTACAGGTGTGTGTGTGTGTTAAGCATGAGTGAGCATCACACTCCCTCTTTGCGTGAATCTGTGTCTTTTACAGCTAAGTTAGAATCCAGTGCTCTGCCTGACGAGTCAGAAGAGTTTTTGTCTCCGTGGCTCTTAGAGCCCATTAGAGAAGAGATTACACAGAATTATTGTTCATCCTCCATAATGGTGTGTTTGTGTGGGGAGGCACAGAGTATTTATTTGGATTTCTTTTCTGAGAAGTAATACAAAGCTGAGCATTTGACCTTTCTGCATACTGTGGCATTAAACAAACACATGACACATGCCTGCTGCAGGAGTTGAGGGGCGTCTCTGCACGGGAATTGGAGGCATGTCGCAGGGAGCTCGAAGAGGAGTCGTCAAGGCAACGTCAGCACTTGGAGCTCCTCAAAGTCCAATCAGAGGAGAGACTGCAGGACAGGATTAATCAACTGAAGGTAAAAGAGTCATGAGGAAAAAGATGACAGTTTGAATAGCTTCAAAGCATCTTTTTGTTTAAGATCTTTAATTTTAAAAACATTTTAGGCAGTTATTTTGCCTGCATATAATCATTGTTTCTTATTTAAAAAAAAAAAAATATATATATATATATATGATTTTGTTTTTATGTTGTGTGTTTATTTGACTCGGGAGTGCGTGTTTGAAACATTATGTAATATCTCTGGATTATTGAGAGCCGTTGTGTATGTGTGTGTGTTGTGGCATTGCCCTCTCTAAGCTCCAGATGCACCAGTTCATTCTCAGGGATAGCTCTTCCTGTTGGACCCTGTCCCACTGGAGCTTTATTCAAACCCAGTTTCCACATAATCCCACCATCACCATATACGTAGAAGTGTTCTTGTCCGTCTGTCTCTCTGTTTTCTGAATCTGTGTGCTGCTGGGCTGGGGGTGTGTTTGTGTTGCCGCCATCTGAACAGTGGCTAAATGGGATGGATCTAAGCTTTTTATCCTCTGATGCAGAAGGTTTTAAGGCTGAAGGTACTTTTTTTTCAGACATTTGGCATTTGACCATCTGAAATGTGCAAGCCTGTAGTCCGCCATAAGCCAGTGAGACATGGCCTGAGAGCTCTTTAGCCGAGGAACAAATGAACCTACACTATACTGCAGCTTTTTAAGGATAGTGATCTGCATCTTTTAATTAATGCACGTCTTTGTTTGAAGACGGAGTTTGAAGAGCAGAAGGAGGCGGAGCTTGAGGACCTGAAGAGGAGCTTCACATCTGAACAAGAGGAGAAGGAGCGGAGCTACACGGGCAAAATGAGCCAGCTCACTGTCCAACTGCAGCAGCTGGACGCTGTGGTGGCCCAGGTACAACAAACACACATGCATACATTAAAGTCTAGTGTATTTACAGCCTTTTCATTTGCACAAGAACATAAATATGTAAAGGTAGAATAAAGTCAATGACGACTGCGCTTCACTTTGCTGAGGGCAAGATAAGACAAGCCTGAGAAAAATGTGTTGATCATGGGTGATGAGGCTCCGTGGACAAAAATCAATGAAAAGAATCTGAAGCTATAGTGACTTTGAAACTGTAATTGGAAAACAGACAGTCTTCAAATTAAGAGTGAAGACAGAATATTGCTGAAGAGACAACCATAGTCTAGATTTTCCTCGCATGAGATTACATCTCATTACAGAGATTATCATATCAATGAATCACTGCGCTAATCTGGTGAGTGTTTGTGTGTGTGTACTGTGGTGATGCGCTTTTGTTTGAAGCATGCAGTAGATCTGTAATGACTAATTGGGTAATTGTTTAGTCAATTATTTTTCTGCCTTTTCACTATTTTGATTATTGTTCAGTCTTCTCAGTTGTGGAAATTTCCTGCTTTTCTTTGTCTTATATGAACATAAACTGAATATCTTATTAACAAAACAAGGCAGTTAAAGACAAAACCATGGGCTTCAGGGAATCTTTCTGCTGACAATTTTGTAGACTGGAAGATCAGCAGGAGTTATTGTTAGTAATAAATGTAAAAGTGTAAAAAAAAAAAAAATAAAAAAAATAAGCATTTGCTGTCTTTGACAGGAAGTAATATATTGACTGAATAATATGTAATTGCAGCTCTAGCTTCAGGAAATGTATTTAGGGACATTTTTGTACCCTGGAAAATTAATTAGAGACAATAATTGGCAAATGAATCCAGACAAATTGTTTGATGTTCAAAAGCTCATATCAGTGTATTTCTGATGCTTTTTTATTTAATTATGTACTACCTGTCACTGATCCAATGTTTCATTTTGTTGGTGGTTGTTGTGGAGATGTAAATCACACTGAAACTTTTCTGTTTACTATCCCCCTGGTTACTAACAAGGTAGCCTCTACCCCCTCAAACCTAAATTTCTGTTTTATCTTTATTACATAAATGTGTGATATCTGCAATCTAATGCATTTCTTCTACTTTCTGCAAACAAGATGTATTACTGATTAAAGATAATTAGTCAGTCGGCATAAAAGTGGCTATTGTATGTATAAACTGATGTCCATGGCACCTTTCCAGCTTCACTCTTGATAGTAAGATATTAACACATGCGCATACAAACACACACCTCCCCATGAGGTTGGGAGGGTGCTGTTGTCAGGGCAACAGCATTGTTTGGTTGAGGCAGGTGGCTGCATGAGACGTGTTTGATGGGAGGAAGCGGGAGGGAGAGGGAAAAAGAGAGGGAAGACATGGTGAGAGGAGAGGCAGAGAGTGAAGGGACAGAGGACGAAAAGGTAAGAAAAAATTTACTACAGATCTGGAAGAAAAAGGCTTTTCTGGGAGAAAGTGAAGCTGGGAGTTGTGCTTGCCTTAACTCCAAACTGATTTAACCGTCACTTAACTGGAGTATTTCTGCCAAGGATGCCTGATGATTGCAGTCAGTGTGTGACTGTGTTTGCTTTTGTTTACAGTGGATGTATTGCATGTGTTTTAGCTTACTGGCGCTGATTGTCTTTTGTCATGCTCTTGGCTCATGCTCAGACTATGTGATGCTTTTTGAACAAACAGAACGCTCTGGCAGTGAGCCCGTCTTTGAGGTGTTTGTTTGATTAATTTTGGCTTGAACTTCTTGCCATAATTGGGGGTCAATCTGGTGGAGAGAGGCAATTAATAGGTTTGTGTTAAATGCTGGTAGAATTAACAAGCTATCTCTGTGTCCGTTTTTCCAGCTGCGAGCAGAGGTCGGCTGTCTGCAGGGAGAGCTGACAGGGAAGCGTGCAGAGATGGAGACTTTGGACACTCTCCTCCAACGACGAGAGCGAGAAAACCAGGAGGGAGGAAACCTTCTCAAGATGCTCACTGATGACCTGCAGACTGCCAAAGAGGAAAGGTGAGGGGTGTGAACTTTATACTTAGAATATCAGCCAGCAGTTAATATTACTTCAGATAGATTTATGAGGTGACATACTAATGGAAACTTTGGATGATAGAGCGTAATGTTCCCTCCTTAACAGCATTTATGAGCTGTATGCGTAGTGAATACTCAGCAGTAAGTAAAATCTTAGTCTGAAATGTAGCCAACGACTGTGGCATAAAATATATATTTTTAATTTAACTATACTGTTTTTTGTTGTTGCTGTTTTTTAACCTTGATGCCACTTTTCCTAGACGTAAACTGCACCAGGCCAATGAGAAGCTGAAGAAGGTGCTGATTGAGATGATTCGCAGCACCATTGCAACAGAAGACCTGATTGGACAAAAGATCAGTGCCGGAACCAAAACATGTGAGCAGAAGACCCGTCAGAGGAGCTCAACAGGAAACAAAGACGCACAAGAATCAGGTCTGTTGGCTCATTCATTCTGAAGTTGCAAGTTAAAGAACTACAGATATACTTACATATTCAGTCATTCAGAGACCAAAGGGCTTTTCTTGCAACAGTTAATTTAGAATGATTCTTTTCGTAGGTATTTCTGTCGCAGACTTGTCTTCAGAAGACACGGAGCTGACCCAGCTGCTCTGTGAGAGCCTGCTGGTTTCAGATACTCAGATCAATCCTGGAGGAGAAGAAGCGGCTCTGAATGCCTGCAGCAGACTCCATCACACTGTGGACACACTGCTGGAACTGCTCAACCAGGCCAACACACAGGTAAAGGATACAAGCCCACAGATATCTCAACAATTCTTCCTTTCAATCCCTTTCTTCACGATAATATTGTTGACTGTAATAAACAAGGATTTCTCACTTTTTCTCCAGCTGGAGCAGACTCATGGTGTCCACCTTTCTCTGGAGGAAAAGTTCTCTCAGGGCAGAGAGGACTCCGCCCAACTCCTTGTGCAGCACAAGCTCTTATTAGAGCAGCTGGATCAGGAGGCAAAGCTGAAGAGTAAACTCCAGCTGGAACTCCACAAGGCAGAGGGTGAGCACTGCAGCCCTGTTGGCTCTGCTTCTCTTGACTAAAGCTGCCAAGTAGTTAATCCTTTGACTGTGAGCACGCCTTGCTCCTCTGCCTGTGCTCAAATTTCACCAGTTGCACTTGAACATAACTCAACAATTTCTAATGCTGAGCATGATCTCATGATCCCAAACATGTTTTGTTTTACTTGTCACATGAACGGCTTTGCATGATGTGCTCAGGGCTTCTGGAAGGCTACGTTGCTGATAAAACAGTCCTCGAGGAGTCTCTGCAGCAGAAGGAGGCACAAGAGGAGAGGCTAGTGGAGGAGCTGGAGGACTTGAAGGTGAAGCTGCACCAGATGCAGGGCCTCACCACGGAGCTGGACCGCTTCAGACTGAAACATCAGGAGCTGAGTGAGGAGCATGCACTCCTCCTGCGCCAGAAGGAGCATCTCTCCGGTAGTCTGGGGGAGAGGGAGAAAGGTGAGCAGAGTTTGCCTAAAATAATGTAATCATTCGTCTCAGTCTGCATAAAATGTTACATGACCTCTTTAGTATGCTTGACCACACACATGTCTGTGCTCAGATGTGTCTTCTCTCCGTAGGCCATTGGCTCAATTTAGATCCTGACTCAGGTTTGTGGGTCAGAGTGGAGTATGAGTGTGTGTGATGAGGGGGGTGGGGGATGAATATGCAGGATATTTGCAGTGCTGTGTGAGGTTGCTGTTCGTAACACTAGTAGCTTGTAGCAAAAGCTCTTTGCGTGCTGTGTCATTTTACCCCCTAAATAATGTTCTAGTTCAGAGCTGCAAAAGAAAATGCATTCAGTGCCTCTTCAGGACGAAAGGCACAGTATGTGCAATAGCTGTTTGAGTTTAATTGCTTTTAAGATTCCTCTTTGTTTGCATCGAAACAGTCGCCCTAACATTCCTCTTTTATTTTTCAAGCCCTTCTTGCAGAGACGGAGCGTTTAACCCAGGATAGGTTGGACTTGCAGCGGCAGGCAGAGAAGGACCACAGCTCTCTGTCGCTGCGCCTCAGGGCCCTGGAGAGAGAGCTGGAGGAGCAGGAGACGAAGGGCCTGGAGACGGAGCAGCATCACAAGACCAACACCGAAGACCTCATCCAGCGCGTTCAAGCACTTGAGAAACAGCTGAAACACGACAGGCAGTTTATAGAGGTAAGATTTCACAAACTAAAATAATCAGATCCCTTTTTAGTGTGAAGTGTAATTCCTCATGAATCTGCTCTTCGTTTGTCCCTTTCATTTTGCAACCCTACTTGCATCCTCGCTTTGGTCCGAGTGTTATTGGAGAGCGTCACAGCCAATTTTGCATGTTGGTGCTTAATGTAGCGGACATCATCTTTCACATCGCTTGTTCTTGTGCATATAGGAGCAGGCTGTGGAGCGTGAACACGAGAGAGACGAGTTCCAGCAGGAGATCCGAAGCCTCGAGGCCCAACTCAGACAGACAGCCAGTGTGGATAATAAAGGACACAGGGTGAGGCCCTTTCATTTGACAGCAAGTTGCACCGTAATATTTCTCAGGTGGACATATCTCAAAATGCTTGTGTTTTCAGATAAAGAGGACCTTGCATTTGTAGTATGTGTGTGTGTTTTTTTGTGACTAATTGTATCTAATTCTGCTGACGGGATTATGAACTACCTGACTGGAGTGTACATAGTCGTACTTACAGAGGTTGAAGTGATGAATGCATTGTTTGCCAATGAGCCTGACCTTTGCCATGTGTTTATCCCTGTGCTGAACGGATTGCTGTAGTTTGAGGACTTGGTTCTGCAGGTATGAAATCTAACTGTAGCATATAGTACTTCTCTTAGCTCCTCTGACTTCTTGTGCATGGTGTGTATCATACATTATTCTTGTGCAATCATCCATAGATTAAGGCTCTGTCTACACATATATGGATATTTTCCTCCTCCATTTAAAACGTATTAAAATCAAATCTGTCCTCATGACATTTCGTTTTACAAGTGTATCCATCCTTGCTATAATACAAAAATAACTTCAAATGCTCACGACAAGTCAGCAGTTGTTTAGGTTGTTTCTGGCGCATGCTCAAAACACAAAGCAATAACAGGCATGTGCAAACTGAGCAGATGTTGTTATTGTTTTGCAAAAGATCAGTTTTATTACATGGATACACAGCGCGTTAAAATATCTGAACCTTAGAAGCCATTCTCTAAAATCTATTTTATCAATGTAAAACGCTATTTCCATGTGGACAAAAATATGTGTAGAGGGGGCCCAATTTTCTTGCTTATATGTGCTTGTCATACATTCTACATTCATTCCCATTTCATCCTCTGTTTCTTAATATTCATTTACTCCTGTTTTGCACTCCATTTGTCTTTCGCCTCCATGTCACTGTGCTCTGGAATGGCTTAACTTCAGTGTTCGGTACCAGCGGCTGCACATCCGGAATGGCTAATTTGTCTACAAATCATTTAGTTTTCCGCTGGCAAATCCCTTCCTGCTACTTACACTCAAGGAACCTGTCATCCAACATGTTGTCATCTCTATGTTTCTGCAGGTGGAGAGTCTACAAGCCATTATCAAAGACAAGTCAGACGACCATGCCTCCTTGCTCGCAGCCAATCAGCAAGCCCAGCGCGACCTTGCAGAGCGCAATGAGGAGATCGACAAGCTAGCCGGGCGAATCAGAGAGCTAGAGCAAGCACTGCTTAACAGCGCTGAGAGTAACAGATCTGTCAGTCAACTGGAACAAGAGCTCCACAGAGCAAAGCTGAGAGAACAGGAGCTCACACAAGTAAAAAAAACCCTTGAGTTTGAAATCACTTAATGTTATGCGGCCTATTGTTATTTTTCTCATTCGCGTACTCACTTTTGTCAGGATAAGCAGGCACTGGAGCAGCAGCAGCTGTCCAACAGGCTTCAGATCTCCGCCCTGCAGTCCAAAGTGGATGAGACGAGACACTGTTACCATGACAACACCCGTGACCCCACCCAGGAGCTTAGCGATGCCCTGGATGCTGCTCAGCAGAGCCTACAAACCAAAGAGCAAGAGGTCTGTAAGATTTTACACAAAGCCAGTGTTGGTAGCTTATATGATTTAGGTTGATAAGTGGTGGTTGTTGATTGATGCTTTTGGTTGCAGCGCCACCTTTTGGTACAGAACTGTAGGGGCATACAGGCATTTAAAAGCCACCACCAGGACAAGACATTTCTGAAAGCTCAAAGGATGCAACATGGTTTTTGGTAGTAAAAATATATGCAAAAGTGTATATAAAGTTATGTCCTCTTAGGTTGAAGTGCTGCTTGGCCAACTGGAGACTGTGCAGAGGGACTTGAGCATCAAGGAGGTCGAACTAAAACACCTCGCAATGCAGCTGGAGCTTCTGACCAATCAGAATGCAGCTTATGTTGACGAGCTCCAAGAACAGATTGCTGCCCTCAAAGTAAGTGCTATTTCACTCATATCTGTTTTATTTAGCTCCGTAATATTGATTAATTTTAAACAATGGTGAGAAAAACAACCAGCTCTCCTTTTCTGAGTTTATTTCTTTATCCCTGCCCAAAACCATCTTATTTCAAGTCAGACTGAAAGCACTTTCATAGATTTAGTCTCTGGCTGTATTTTCCTTTTTGCCTTAATTGGATAGCTGGATGGTAACTGAACATTGCAATGAAAGAGTGGGGGGAGACAGAATAATGCAAAAAAAGGACCACAATGCAATTGATCTCAGGTCGCTGAATGATGAAAAATGATGAATACTAACTGTGACTTTTACGCGTCTATGAGAAATGGCTGAAGAGATAAATTACTTGGTGTTGACAAAAGGATTGACCTGGTTTATACAATAATTATGTGATGGAGAGAATTTGTTGTGTGTGAAGCAGTGTACTGTTTTATGTGGGGGGTTTTCCTCCAGTTTCTGCTAGCTTTGTGAGTTAACTTGTTACGATGGCCAAACAAAGCAGCGATTAGTGCAGATGTTGAAACTTCTAAAACAAGTGCAATTAAGATCTAAAAAGACACAAGCAATTACTGCCATTATTGCCATAGCTGCCACCAAAGAAAATGAAATGGAAATCTTAGAGATTGTAACTTTAGAGCTGATAAAATGGAAACAACCCAAAAAACAAATCAATCACAATCACCTTATGATTGAACTCCTATGTATAACTCTACTTTCAGGAGAATGTGTCTGCTTTGACGATACTCAAGGAGGAGAAAGAGGAGCAAAGTGAAGTGGAGGACACAGAGGAAGAGAATCTCCCCTCAGCATTACTCCAGGAGAAAAATCAGGAGATCGACCACCTCAACAATGAGATCCAAAGACTGGAACAGGAGCTGGAGAACACTGGAGACAACAAGGTCAGTACACAGAATACATGCAGGCGGAGTGTCTATAATTCATGAGAAAAACAGTAATTTACTGATTAATTTTTCTGATCTTTTGGACAAAAAGGCTTTGGAGGCTGAGCTTGAGGATCTGCACTCACAGGTGGAATACCTTCAGTCTGAAATCACAAGGGTTCGTCAGGACAAGCAGGAAGAAGAGGAACGCCTTCATGAGGTCATCAGCACCCTGCAGGCAGAGCTCGCCACATTAGGCCCCAACCTGCATGAAGTCAGTGACTCTCAGGATGGTGACAGCATCAATCCCTCGCCGGCTCCCAGCCCCGAACCTCCCCACTACACCATCCAGGAACAAGCAAGGAGGGGAGGACCAAACAGCCTGAAGCAGGAGCTCAGCCTGAGTCATTCTGCCTCCTCTCGTTCCCTTCGATCTCGTTTCAAGGCCCTTCAGAGTCAGCTGGAGACAGCGGTGGCTGAGAAAGAGGGACTGGAGCGATTATTGCTCACCCAGGAGGAAGAGTACAGAGGACACGGGGAGGAGTACGCAAAGAGACTGACAGCTGAGAGGGAGAGGGCAGATGAACTCCAAGGTGTCCTCACTGTCAAAGAAGCTCAGCTGGAGGAAGTAAAAGCCCAGATAGAAGAGGGCACAGAGAAGAGAAAACTCTCTGAGGAGGAGAGGGACAGTTACAAAACTCAAGCCCAAGAGATGAGCGCCCTGCATGAGAAGAACACCCAGCTCAGCTCTCTGATCACAGAACTCCAGAAGAAAGAACAGGACCGAGTGACCGAGATCGAGACTCTAATAACAAAAGAGCAGGAGATGAAAATGGAAATGGAAGCTCTCAGGGAAACCAGCCTCACTCTTGAGACACAAGTCCAGAAGGTGAGAGCCGAGGTGGTAGACATGGAGGAACTGGTTGCCGCGGAAAGGACGAAGATCAAAACCCTCGAGGTTGCGAAGGGAGAGCTTTCTGCCGAGCGCGAGGCACTGAGGAGGAGGGAGGGGCGACTCCAGGAGGAAATTGAAAGACTCAGACAGGATGTTACGTCAATGAGAGCCTGTATTCAGGACCTGACAGCTCAGCTTAATGAAAGAGAAACCAGTCAAGAAGACGCTCAGAAAGAAGTGCTGGTGAGTGTCTGCTACAAGGTCAACTGTAATTGTTTCAGCATTAAAGGCACAATAGATGTAAATGAATGTAAAACACAGGAATGCAACCAAGTGGATGATGAGCCTGTGTTTTTCAGACATGGTTCCATTCTTGAATGTAATTTAACTTCGCCTGCTAGATCTCTCGCAAATAATGCACGTTTCTTGAAAGAACAATGAAAAGATAAACAATCTAGTAAAATAATACTACATTACTTGAACTATACATGATTACAGGCCTTATTTTTTTACCTTAAATGTCAAGTTTATTTCTTAACAGCTATATATTTATTATAAAAAAGCAAAATTAAATCAGTAATTGTCAGTAAGGCGGTATAGACCCCCAACATAAAGTAGAAGAAACACATACTTTTTATTTTCAGTAACTGCAAGTATGTCTCTGAATATACATTACTTAAAATACATGTGGTCCAAAAAGCATGGACTGTGCCTTTAATCTGGTGTGAAGAACCAGTCAAGTCTTTTCTTCAGCGTGTGCTTCAGGTTTGAAGGGGTTCTGGGGTTGTTACTCACAGAAGTCATTCAGAGAACTTGGTAAACCTGCTTCAACAGGCCCCAGGTCCACACAGGAAATATCGTGCTGCTGCTCTTTCTTGCTAGCATACAGCTGTGCTGCAGGCAAGACCACATCTGGAAATAGTTAACTGCCGTAACGCGTCACATCACAGCGTCGCTCCTGAAACTGCAGAATCTTACTAACACAGAGGAAGTAACGTTTAAATGAGGAAGCAGGAGGAAAACCTTTGTTAGCGGTTGTGTTTTAAACCTCCCATACACTTTATTTTTCATTTCTTTTTGTTGTTACTTGGCAGGATGTGGTAAGGAGAAGTCGCTGTTGTATTTCTTAGGCTGCTGCATGCCTTTGCACTCTGATCTTTTGAGTTCAGCTGTTTGTAGCAAATGTAGCCTGTTGTTATTATAGTGTACTAGAGAGATATCTCTGAATGTATCAGATATAGCACACAGCATGTACATGTGGAACTCATTAAAGGCTTTTTCCATTTTTATGAGGTTATCGTAGTTGCTCTTATGTAAACAGTCGTTTTCTCCAAGGAAAACCTGAAAAGTATGAACAAAATGAAGTTAAACTATTTTACTGCAGGGTTTCGTGAATGTGAGTCGAAGAACGGCACCATGTTGCTGCTAATACAACTGTTTCTCTCGTCTCAGACTCATGCTGAGGTGACCCTGGCTAAAGCAGACGCTGCCTTGAGACAGAGGGAGGCTGAGCTCGCCAGGCTGAGGGCAGAGCATCAGGCTCTGAGGACGGAGCTGACTGCGGTGAAACAGGGTCTGAGTACCAGTACAGAGAGGGCTGAGAAGCTACATGAGGAAGGACAGGTGGGGATATCTGACAAAGAAAGAAGCTGTTTTGTTGTTTGCAGTGAGATTGTGTTGCTCATGTTGCTTATTTCTGTCTGCCAGACCAAAGACCGTGCCCTCGTCGATCTGGAGACTGATAACCAGCGGCTGAAGGCGGAGCTTCGAGGTCTACAAGAAGATCTGGCCGTACAGGAAGAGGAACTGGCCTATCAGCAAAGAGAACTAGAGCAGCTCAGACAACACTGTCACCAGCAGGACACACTTCCTCACCAACAAGGATACTCACAGAGGGGTGAGTACTTCATGATGCTGCAAATATACAATCTGTCCTCTGACACATTCACAGCAATGACAAAGAGTTTGAGCTTTCTGTCTCCCTACGGAATTATCTGTCGTAATATTATTGTTCTAGGAATGTAGTGATGTTAAAATACAAAACACAAGAAGCTTGCAGAGGTCATACTGGCCACTGGAAATTTTCTTTCTCAATATCCATGCATACCCAGATGAAATGGTTTAAGATCTTCTCATCACGATTAGTGACCAAAAATTATTGGAGCTATCAATATTATCATGGTTATGTTTTATTTTGAAAACCAGAAATAAAATTTGCAGCACTTTGCACTCTTTTGTTGGCATAAATATTACACATAATATAAACATAATAAATGTGCAAATATGTATGAAAATCATATCAAATGTGCATTAACATTGAAGGTGGCACCATGTGGCCATGAGAGGTAACTGCACATTACAAAGAAGAATTTATTTGTTGCATAGTAATTACTGTGAGCTTCTTCAAAGAAAATGGCTTTAATGATTAAAATTTGAAATGGTATCAACCATTGGTAAGTTTCCCTGAACCTTCTAATCCCTTCGCCCACTCATAGTGCTATAGAGTTTTTCTATTACACCTCCGTGAACCTAGTTTGTTGTCATAATGACAGTTTTCCTTTTCTCCGTCTGTCAGATATTTCTCACAGAGCTTTTGAGGACGCTGTGAGCGTCTCTCGTGATGAGGTCTCTCTGAGCTCCCCGGAGATTTTAAGGAGACTTGAATGCTCCGAAGACCAAATCCCAGAACGGTTCCACACCTCGGCTCTCGGCTCTCGTCTGTCTGAGTTCAGTGCTTTGAACAGCACAGGCCTTGATCTCCACCAGGTCAAGATTTCTCCCCGGGTTGTGATGGAGCCTCCACCACACTCCAGAACCATCACACCAGATCCAGCCACTCAGAGTACCCACTCCCCACGCTCTGTATCGGTGTCTGACAACTTCTCTATGCTCGACTCACTGGACACTGACAAAGTATGTGGTTGAACACTTACGTATGTGCAACATTTGTTTTACTTTTTGGTGTTTACTTTGGCTCTGATGTGGTTCTTTTTTTTCCTTAGGTGCAAGAGTTGGAAGAACTTGACCTGACAACACCTTCTTCTCCACTTGGCTCCACCTCCTCCTTGTCAGCACCAGAGTGGGCCAGTGATGGATACGGCAGCAGTGAGTATTTTATAAAATTGTACCATGAGGTTGTTCGAGGTGTTTGTTATATCAAGTCATTGTTGGTGTTTTATGGAGTTTGGTGATATTCCATTTTTTCTTATTGTCAGCTAACACATTTACTAAGCTCTTCTTCTTTTCTTCTGATCTCCTCTTCAGATGTGAGTTCAGAATTGGGTGCAAGGCTGAAAGTGGAGCTTGAACAGACTGAAAGGCTCGACGCTCAGTTTCTGGAGTATCTCCGCTGCCGAGGAATGAACCCCACGGTGAACACAGACAGCGCTGCAGGCAGTATGAGCTACAGTGATGACCTGTTGTCGCCTGAGCTTCAGGTAGGCTCCATTTACACATACCAGTCATTCAACTCATTAAACAGTGGGCTCGGATTTTACTCAGCTTCTTTATCTGTTTGTCCTGCAGGGTCTGTTGAAGAAAGTTTATCAAGAAAGCTGCAGAATTCTCACGTTGTCCCAACGCCGTGCCACCTCCTCAACACAAGCTCACGCCTCTGATTTAAGAGCATTCTCATTGAGTCAGACAGATCATCATCATCATCTTTCACATGGCTCCATCGTACCGGACCACCGGGACAATTCATCCTCCAACCCCCCCATGAGCTGGCAGCAGGAGAAGAGGGCGCTGCAGGAGACTGTGATAGCTCTCCGAGAGCTGCTCTGTCGAATGGCCCAGAGACACACAGTGAGTTTGAGTTTTAAAGAGACTTTGCCATCATCCAGTCTGAATTTGTCTCTTGGTTCTCTTGAGTATCCGTGCAGATCCTGACCTCCTTTCTTCCTCAGACTGACGACAGAGATGGAGATGACCGGCACAGAGATCAGTTCCAGACTGACGGGCACGTTGAATCCCAGCTGAGGGCTGAGCTGGAGGACAGTCAGAAACAGCTGAAATGTGCTCATGACACTCTGCAAGAGCAAAAGAACAAAATGCAGTCCATCAGGTATATTCCAAAAAAAAACAAAAAAAACATTTAAGCACACCTTTTCCACAAGCTGTCATATCCTACAAAAATGTAATGCACTGTATGTCATCAAATTGGTTTATTTGATCTTTATATCTGATATTAAATACACGTGTAACTACTCACCTCCCTAATTTAGAACATTGGTTTTAGGTATTGGTGGTGCTAGCTGGAAGTTATGTTCTCTTCATCATGTTTCTGTCACACTCACACAAACGTGCCTTCATGTAAAATTACCAAAAGTAAGGTTAGACTTCTTTTTTTTTTATCCTCAGGGTGTCTGTAGAAGACAGTGAGGAGGCTTTGAGGAGGGAGCAGACCAGAGTCCAGGAGCTTCAACAACAACTGGAGCAGGAGAGAGCCCTGAGTCTCCGTAAAGACAGAGAGGAGGAGGTAAAGAGAGAGGTAAGACGAGGGCTATAAATTATTTGGGGGGAAAAGTGAGAGTGAACACCTGACAGTATACATACAGAAAATTAATGTACTAAATGCTTCCTGTGTTTGCATTGAATTCAAACAATGTGAAGAATCTACAGTGGGTTTGAGCTGTAAGATGACCCTTCTCTTCCCTCCCCAGGCTGTGCAGGTATCTTCTGAGCAGCAGAGGTCAGAGGTCATGACTCTGAAGGGTCAGGTGGAACAGGAGATGGTGGCCTGCAGCAACCTCAGACGGGAGCTTCAGATTGAGCAGTCTCGCAGCGTGCTGCTGGAGAAACACCTAGAGGACACCAAGAAGGAGCTAGAAAATGAACGCCAACTTTTTGCGCAGCAACAAGAGCTCAACTCGAAAGACAAGACTCGTCTTGAGCACCTCCTGACTGAAGCAGAATCACGCCTCACAGAAATTCACTCCAAACTCGCGGATGCTCACAGGAAGCTGGATGAAGAGCGAAACCGTTGCTCCAGGCAGGTGGATGAACTCAGCCGCAGACACGAGGCCGATACCGCCAGAGACAGGAAGTTCATCTCCGACATGCGCGCCCAGCTAGAGCAGGAGCGACGGCAGGGGGAGGAGCTGGCAGGTGTCATGGACAAACTGAGGGCTGAGCTACTGCAGAGCAGGAGGAAATGGGAAGAGGAGGACAGAACGAGGAGGGCGGAGCTTCAGAAAGAGCAGGAGGCCGCCACCCGACAGCGTGTAGCTCTGGAGACGTTGAAGGAGCAGAAACAGGAAGCCAGCCGTGCTGTAGAGCTGGAGCGAGAGCGGTCCAGGCAACAAGGGGTGGAACTGGCTGAGCTGAAGGAGAGACTGCGACTGCTGAAGGACAAAGACAGGGAGAGGGAGGAGCAGTGGGACAGAGAGAGGCGGAAGGGGAGACAAGAGCAGATGGAGAGGGAGAGACGCCAGGAGAGGACCAACAGCAAACTGGTAAAATATCATCAAATACTCCTTAACTCACAAATGTAATCCTCTTATTTAAGATGATTTTAGGTACACACAAACTTCTAAATATGCCTGGCAAACATTTCTGACTTTAGTGCGAGTTGGAGTTGTTGAGGCAACAGGACCAGCAGCGCATGCAGGAGCTGCAGCGCACTCTGGCAGAGCTGGAGAGAGAGGAGCGAGAGATGGCTGCTCAGAGGCTGTCTGGACGAACCACAGGCCAACAACACAAGGCTGCATCGTCACAGCATCTCCAGAGTGACATCCAGGCAGGCAGCACACTACAAAACCAGCAGGTACACAAGTGGTTATTACACAAATAGTACAGTCAAACTTTTTTTTACTTTTGGATGCATGTTATTCTAGATATAGGCGTTTAAACTTAATGCACTTTTCTTTCCGCAGATGCCGTCCATCCCGTCATCACCCGATCTGCTGGAAAGGTTGTTGAAGGAGAACTCTGAGCTGACGGAGCGTGTGACGTCACTGAGTCAGGAGAGAGCCACCCTCAAACACAGACTCACCTGCTTGGAGCGACAGCTGCGGTGCACAGAGAACGAGCTCGCCAAGGTCACGGCAGAAACTGAAAACAGACCCATCAGTGATCTGACCAGCAACAGCAAGGTCAGTGCAAAGACTTATGCACATAATATGATATAAAGAATGGCATAATAAATATTTTCTAGAATACATTTCACCAGATTAATCACTGCAGTATTTTCTACATTGTTGATAGAATTTATTTTGGCCTTCACAGAAGATTTGCTATCATACTAAACTGTTTTTAGTAAAAAATGTTATGTTCTTTCTTTCAGTTCTTTTATATTTCAACCACTAAAGTGCCTTCACAGTAGGACTAATTGTGATTATTTTTAGATGTTGCAATATGACTCATAATACTTGTATTTATTTATACTATACTGTGTATTTTAGCCACCTAAATAATAATTTTATAATGCATTATTCATTTGATTTATTTGATTAAAAAAATTGCATCACCTTTCTTTACATTACTACTCAAAGCCAAGCAATACCAATCTCAACAAAGAGTTAGCCTATTTTGGATTCACCTGACTTAATTGCTTGAATTATTCATTCATTCATTCATCTTCTGTAGCCGCTTATCCGGGTTAACCCGGGTCACAGGGTTGCTTGAATTACTCAACAGTAAAAATTATTTAAATGAAATGCTATGTATGCCATTGTCACATGACAAATATGAACAACTTGCTGCGATGGAACAATTACAGCTTTGTGTTTACTGGTTTGCAGGTGCAGCGTCTGTATGAGCGCTACCTGCGTGCTGAGAGCTTCAGGAAAGCTCTGGTGTACCAGAAGCGTTACCTGCTGCTGCTGTTGGGAGGTTTCCAGGAGTGTGAACAGGCCACACTGTGTCTCATCGCCCATATGGGAGCACGGCCGTCACCGCCACTCTCCTCCCAGAACAGACCCCTTGGACGATTTAGGGCTGCTGTGCGAGTTGTCATTGCTATCTCAAGGTAGGAAGCAAACCAGGATGCAAAGAGAGACCTCGGCCCTGTGTGTGGATTAAACTAATAATCCTTTTTTTTTTTCCTTACCAGAATGAAGTTCCTGACCAGGAAATGGCAGAGAGCGATCAGAAGGTTATCTCTGTCTGGGACTTCCAATGTCAATGGGCATGCTACAGGTCAGCTAAGTGAATGCTTTTTTTATTTATTTATTTTTTTCTATACAATAATATGCATCTGGGTGTGGATTTTTCATCTCATTCTCTCTTACAGGGCCTAAAGCTGAAGTTTTGAAGCAACAACACCCGAGAATAAAGTTTGACTCCCCGCCAAACAGAGACAGCAGTGCCGTCCACAGAGACACCGTGTCCGCTCTCGTTCCGCCCACAAAATCACCCTTCAGACTGCACAACAGGTTCGGGCTCCCGTTCAACTTTAGATTTGGGGGAAGACATTTTCATTTTAATGGAATTTAAGTAATTTTTTATCATCTTTGTTCCCCAGGTCGTACTCCAGCACCACACTGGCCTCGGAGCACTCGGGAAGAACGTCCCAGGATCCAGAGCGATCCCTGACAGAATATATCCACCATCTAGAGAAAGTCCAGCTACGGTTGGTGGGAGCAGGACGAGGTGAGCAGTAAAAGTATAAGAAAGGGTGAAACGGGTGATTTAACACAAAACTGGAGTTGAATGCATAAAGGTGTAAAGTATACACTGGGTCCATTCATCACTTGGGGACTGGGGCACTGGCACTGCATGGCTTTCTTTCACTGCACTCTGCTCCACAACATGTTTGTGTTTATGATGCGTCAGTGACTGGTTGTGTAAGTCTCTGAGCAGCTTGCATTGGGCTTTAGACATGACACTGGTGATGGTACCCAAAATTTTTTAAGGAATCCCAAAAACCTGTGTGCTCTATCATCTCCCAACCTAGCGAGCGAGACTAATTTAGCCCCGCCCCCTAACGAGGAAAGGAGGATACAGGCAGCCTGTTCCCCTCATATGATTGGTTATCGGCAGCGCTGGCTGCAGGAGAATAGGACGTGGCTGTACCTGAGCTGCTTGTCGCCCCTTTACCTGAACGGTCCAGGTGAGTGTGAGTGTAATGTGCTCACTCCACCTAATGATAAAGCACAATGCACCTCTCGGTATGGGTGCTGGGATCATTCACTGAGTGTTCAGACTCTGGTCTGGAGCATACATATCCTGCAGGTTTCTGATCTTTCAATATTATGTTAATTATTATGTTAGGGGAAAAAAATCAACAAACTGATTTAGATTGAAAGATAAATCTTAAATAAATAGAAGAAATACAAAAAGCTCATGTTATAATTCTTAGAAAACCAAAACCAATTGATAAACACCTTGTGCTTTTATGATATGGTTGGGAATTTCCAACCATGTGATATGATCAATCATTCTTGGTCATATCATCCTCCTTTTTTTCCATCTATTTTATACTTTGGATGTTATGATCAATAAAGGATATTTAATAGTAGAAAAAGAAATTCCTTCCTTTGAGAATGGTGTAGTAAATATAAAATATGGCTCATCGACTGTCACAGTGACAAAAACCTGCAAGACATTTACCCTCAAAGACCAGAGTGACACAAACCTGCTAACGATGGACTATTTGTCATGTGTGATTCTTGTTTTGTTTTTTCATTGCAGGAGCATTTTCTCATGTATTGTTTTACAAAACTGAATATTTAATTTGTTGAAGATATATGAGGTTCTGCTGACATGCCTTTGCAAGATTCACTGATGTGTTACTGAAGGAGGTTAAGAATTTTGTAAGCAGAGCTGTAGAGGCGGTTGGACAAGATATGTCAGGACTTAAAATATAAAACCATCACTGGTGGTTTTGTTTTTAACCTTACAATAGTATGCAT
>CAFUXE010001192.1:6903-27308 GCA_903364295.1 Serranus cabrilla | reverse complement strand
CCAAGCACTGAAGGAATGAATGTCTGCATATCGTCCAATAACTGTCCATGCCTTACACCGCTGTAGATATGTGTCAAAAGATATATCACACGTGTTGAATTTTTGGATGACATGTCATTTTATAATTACATAAATTATTTTTCAATATTTTTATTGTAATTTTTCTATTATCTGTACAATAGTATTTTTAAGGTCACTCTTGAGATAGTGCAAGAACAAATGTTTTCTGTTGTTTTAAATAGTGCTGTTTGTTATTTTTCTACTAATGTTTTTATATCCTCCTTTTGCTTGTAAATAGGACTGATGTTCAGTGTACATGTGTCAAAATTTGCACTGATTTTTACTGGAAATCTATGATCAACATAGCTAGTGAGCACATTATTGCATAAAGTTGAACTATATGTGTTTTTGTATTATCTATGTTTCTACCATAAAGTTGATAAATATTTTAAATGTTTACAAATGAAACAGACTGCGTTTATTTAATGGCTCATAATTCAAGCATATCCTGAGGTAGCTGTCTCTTTTACACAATGAAAATTCTTCAAGAAGCAGTTCATATTAGATGTTTGAATGTTGTGTGCTGTTCATTTATTAAACCTTAACAGAGGATCAACTTTTGAACATGCATACTATTTTAATATACCCTGTTAACAGTGACAATAACATATGCACAGTCTCATTTACAGTGTTTACAGACTGTAAGAAATAACTATAAACACTAACAAAACATGTCAATGGAATTCTATTCTGGGCCTCTCTATAAAGGTTGTTTTAAATGATTTTGTTATTTTCCAATTAGTTAGATGTATTAGTATTATTCATACCAGTCCCACCAAGAAAAGACAAAATTCTCAAAAAGAGGTATGATAAAATAAATAATATTCATGGCAAGCCATATGCATAAGATAGACAGAATTTTCACTTACTATTGAATAATTGTAAATATTTATTTTTTTTTAAGTTTAATGTGATTAAAGCACTTGCAAATGACAGGTAATACAAAAAGTATTTGTTTGTATTCTTAAGTCACTGAGATGTAATTACTGGGATATTGATTATTATTATGTAACAAATAATCGACAACTGAGCAGCTCAGCTGCAGCCAATCACAGTCTGATCTGCCACTGACGCCCTTTACCCTCTTGGTCAGGGGTTCGCTTGTTTATGAAGTCCGTACAACCCCCTTGCGGCCGTTCATCCTCCTCGTTTCTATTCTAGTGTTACTTTAAAGCTCCGCCCGCCCGTTCTCCGTAGTCATATTAAACGATCGCACTACGTGAAACATCAACACTAATGACGCACATCCTTCGAAACAACACAGTGCTAACGCTAAGCTACGCCAACTGCAACCTGTGTGTCGTAGATCGTTGTTTGACATCTTATCCGTGGTGAATTAGTCCTGGACCGCGCAGAAGAACACGGTACACTTTTCTCGTATTTGTCTGGGATGTATGGATGGATAGTTGACGGAATCTCGTCGCTGTTTGAGCCCGTCACGGGGCAAAACCCCACGGAGTGGCCCGGGAAAGGTAACGTTAGCGAGGAGGTACCCACGCTACCTGGCGTGGAAGCGGGAGCACAGCGGCAGGAGAACCACGGCAGACCGGCTAAACGGAACTACCAGAGGTTGGTTATGGAAGTTAAAGACAATTTCATACTTTTTCTGGGTGTTCACTTATCTCCTGGTCATTAGTTAGTTATTTGTTTAACGTTCATAGAACTGATAATAGTCATAACATAACGATGGAGGTGAGTGGCTATAACGGTAAGGTAAGTCATTTAACGATAACCAGCTAACGTTAGCTAACTACCGTTAATGTTAACGTCTTACAGTCTATGGTTAACGTTAAACTAAAGCTACGCTATTTAGATTATTTTATCAGGCAATCGGCAACAAAATGGCGATGTTATTTCATCTCAAATATCGTTTGGTAGCATTGTTTAACTGCTAGTTTAATCATGTCACATTCTGGCATGCAAGCATTTCAGTAAATTTATAAACTCCTGAGCATAACAAAATGTCCATATAAAACGTCAAGGGCTCTCCATGTCAAAGAAATTTAGTCTACTAATCTATTAGTTGATTAATTAAACATCTCGGTTCAACTTTCTCCACAAAGATGAATGCAAAGGCTCTTAAGATTCTTGGAAATAAGTCGTCCATGCATATTAGAAAACACATTAAAAGTACTAATTCAAAGGGGGGGCTAAACTTCTAAAAAAGTATGTATTTAACATTAGTTTACTTAAGATGTTTTGAAGGCACCAACAGCCACCTTAATGTAATGTTTCTGCTAACCCAAATGACATGTACATTATCATCATGTACACTCATGTGTCTAGATTGGAAAAACACCAAATGTGCCTCTTAAATAACAAGAAAGTTTTATCAACAGATCAGTAAAACAGTTTAATCAAAAATTAAACATTAGAACCTTCTGAATTATTGTACCAGACTGAATACATTGTAAGCATGTCTACCTGAAGAACAGGCAACTTAATATTAAAAATATATAAATTGGCACCAATTGAAGCAAATCAAAATGTGCAATCATGATGTTAGTATCACCAATCTTAAACCTTATTTTTCTTGTTACAGTGTTGATGTTGCAGATAGTGTTTGCCAGAGTGACCAGGTAGAGGTGAAAAGACGGAGACGAGGTTTGTTTAAGAGACAGAAAAATCATTATAATGAGTCCAAAAGTATCCCACAAATGAGGTTGGCTGTTGATTTGCGGTGTCCTGTGTGTCAGATGTAGTCATTAGCTTTGTGAAGAAGACGGTGGCCGGGGTAGCACGTCTGCTCAGGCTACGGAGCCCGCTGACGACCAGGTGGGAGAAGCCAAGACATTATGAGGAGACGCAGGTTTGTGCTCCACCTCCCTCCATCACTGATGTCTATCAGAAGTTTGATACATGGAAATTACAATCTGATCAACACTGACGCACACCTGCGAACATATTCAGTACACACCTCGTCTAGGAAATATCAAATCCTGTTCAGACTCTGTACGTGCACAGTTTGAATTGTATCCAGAATGCACTGATTTAATGAACACAACTGTCTTGACTAAATATCCACCTACTTAGCTTTTAGAGTTTGCATATGCTGGAAAAAAAACCTACAAATTATGTTGACACAATTGACTTGCCTACATAAAACAACCTAGACACAGTTTTGAAGGCTGTCCTTGAGGCAAGACACAAAACAGTCATTAGAGTGACTCATGCAAGACTATTGTTCTCTTCGGGATTACAAAAATCTTCTCACGTTTAATTAAGTTGCACTGCAGTTTGTTAGTGTTATCTGTAGTTACACTACAATGAATACTTTATACTATCCTGTATTGGTTGTACAAGCAGATTGGGAATTGAGGAGGAATTGTATTCCTCATCTTTAATTCCCTTGTATTTTCCTATTTTGATTCAGCCTGTTACTCTGATGGGGATAGATGAGCTCCACACCTCGTGGCTGAACAGTACTGAGTGGAAAATGAGTAAGTGAGGACAGCTGTTACTGCAGGAGAAGAACGATTTGTGGTCTATATTTATGTCGCTTTCTTTCATTCATACTCTGTACTTATTCTTCTTCTCAGTGTGCAGATTATCATTTGGTTATTGTTGTCGGTTCCTGTGTAGGTAAACCAGTCGGTGGAGTGAGTGAGAGGAGTGGGAAGAATCTCTTTCAGAGCTCCTCACCACCTCTAATGAGGAAATACAGGCAAGTGGTCCACTGTCGCACTGCAGTTCCCTTCACTCACCCAGTTTGCAGTAAACACGCCTACTGGGCTGCATAACCATCAGTATCACCTTTTGAAAAAGCTCCTTTGCTAATGTTCATAATCTTTGTGAATCCAGTGGGGCAGGGCTGTCTGCAGGACTCCAGGACAGGGGGAAGGACAGGGACAGGAGAGGATCCCTCCAGTTACTGTCCTCCAGACCTGCTCTGAGGGTAGGAACCACAAACCCTGATCCAACCTGCAATGGCCTTGGACACAACCGCTGCTACAAGCCCAGTCTTACAGTGGAAGAGGTAAAATTATATTACTTTATTGGACAGGATTATGTAAAGATACTTCAGCATTACACATGTTTTTTTTATCACAAAAGTTTGTCTGATTTATTGTGTTAAATTTGAAGCCAGACCAACACTGATACCAATATTTGATATTTTTAATAATCACGTAATGGTATGGTATGACTGCAAATTTGTTATTTTAACAAACTAAAAGGGCACTCAGACAATGCAGACCTCTGCCAAGGCCATGTCCAGTCTAACACCACTAGTCACGCTGTTTATCCTAAAAAGACCAAACCACTTGGCTGTGTCAGTGATCATGTGTTCTCCCTCCAGGCCATAAAGCAGGATGATAAAGAGCACTACAGGCGCCTGCTGGAGATGGTAACAGAGAAATACAGCAAAACTCAACCACTACCCTTCAACCAAACAAAACCAAAATAGTGAGTATAACCACACATGGAAACGTAATCTAGACTCCAGAGGAAATGAGCTACTCTCTTATTCTGTTTTTCTCTTGCTCTCAGTGAGCCAGTGTCAGGTGATCACAGAACTGCTGCGTCAGGAAAAGCCTTTGAAACAGTGCCCAGGAAGACAGGACACACAGGTAAGATGCCTGTTCACCATGGAACAAACTGAACTGAATCTGTAAATGTAGCTTTTTCTGATGGGTAGTTTCAAGGGATGCTTTCTTACTGAGGTGCAGGTCTCATTAAGTCGTAACTTCCTCCTACTTGTTTGTCAGTTCTTTGCATAAAAAGACCAGTTTCACCTTCCCTACAGTCAATATTGAAAATTCTCCACATCATTTAAATACATTTTGATAAATGTACCCTGTTTGACCGCCACTTGTGTGTTTTGCACAGCTGCCCCAAGTGTGTTTACATGGAGAAATGCATCTGCAGCCAAGGACAGGTTAGTGTAGTACGCCGATATACACATATTTTTCATGTATATTGAATCATTGTGATAATTTTACGAATCTCTGTATGATTAATCTCCAGGCGAGGTGGCCTGACTTTCAGTAAGACGTTCAGTGGAGCATTTGAGGACACACAACCTGCCAGATGTGCAAAGGTAGTCATTTCTCTCTTCGGCTTTTAAGATATGTCAAACACCCATTAAGTTGTGATAATGAGCAAATATGCAAATGTTTTATCTGTGTATTGTGGGCCTGTGTTGCATCAGAAACAGGCAGCAGATTTGGATCTGTCTACAGAAGTAGCTACTCGCCTCAATTTAGTGGACAGAGAGACTCCTGCTGTCAGCGTCCCTGACACACATTCAGCACATGCAAGGCACAGCGATGAGGACATCCCCAGGCTGACCAAGGTGAGATGATCAGAATTAAGGTGTAGTCACTGTGTGGAAGAAAGCACGGATAGTTTATTTTAATTCCTGAATGCATTTCTTTTGTTTGTAGGACATGGCAGCGGAGGTGAGCTGTGCTCTGGCTCAGAGGGATCCCAACCTCGTTCTCAGTGCAGCTTTCAAACTACGTATCACACAGAGAGACCTGGCCACGCTGCAGGAAGGCAGCTGGCTCAATGATGAGGTACATACCAACAATGTGAAGAGAGAGGGAAACCGCGAATGTAAATTATATCTAGGACACCAATTTAGATGTATTTTTATTTCTATCAAACATGTTTGGAGATGTGTGGTCAACAACACAGCAAGCACTGTTTTAGGAAGAATGGATAGTGGTGATGGTACACATTTACATCTATGTAGTAGCAGTTGCTATATCCCAGTGGCCATGGAAACAAAGCCTGTTGCATTGTAAATTGAGGTTAAACAACTGTGGTGCTCGGCATCATGTGAGCATTCCTCTTGCTCTACTGCTTATACACCACTGTGTTATTGAAAACAAAGTGGCTATTCAGTTACTGTCTGTGTCACTGTTGTATGCATTGAAAGTCAGTACTTCATCTTATTATGAAGCAAGTGGAATCCTCTGTCATATTATTAAAGAATCAGTCTCCTGTTTTCTTCGTGAAAGACTAAGATATCAATAAGTCTTGCTATCATATTAAAGAACCATTTTTTTTTACCATGTGTTATATTGTGGCTCCTCTGTTTCCTCTACCAAGGTGATGAACTTCTACCTGTCCCTGGTCATGGAGCGATCCTCTGGTGAAGCAGCAGGACTAAAAGTCTACTCGTTCAGCACCTTCTTCTTCCCGAAGCTGCGAGGTGGAGGAGGCGGGCAGGCTGGAGGACACGCTGCTGTGAAGCGTTGGACCAAGGCTGTCGACCTTTTCCTCTATGACCTCATCCTGGTCCCTCTGCACCTCGGCGTTCACTGGGCCATGGCCGTGAGTCACATCCAACAATGACTACAGATGTGTTTGTTGCCATGTCACAGTAATTGTTTTTTTTTTTAAGACAGCAGCTTGAGTGTTTGAGCAGTTTTTGCCAAGGAGGGTGATTAGAATGTATATATTTAACTTCTCTGTTCCTCTCCTTCATTCTAGGTAATTGATTTTAAGTCAAAGACAGTGAAGTCATATGACTCAATGGGCCAGAGACACGATGACATCTGCAGTCTTTTACTGTGAGTCCTCATTGTGTTCTTAGGCATTGGCTGTCTAGTTGTTTTGAATGACTTTTCCATGTATCGCCCTGTTTTTTAATGCCAATATGCTTATTTTTAAGACTCTACCTTAAAGAGGAGCACAAAGTGAAGAAAGGCAGGGAGCTCGACAGCGCCAAATGGACCGTTGGAAGCTTGAGGGTCACTGTAAGTCAAACCAAGATGAATGACGAGGGTTGGGTTTCGCTCAAAAATGTGTCAACACTGGAACCTTGTCTTTGGTAGTGGTTCCTGAACGATCCATTCAATACCAATTTTTTACCCCAAAAAATAGCAACATTATACATAACAGTACAATTATTTTAATATAAATATATTCATATATTATATTTTTGCTCCCCTACACCTCAACAACGCACACTGTAGTCAAGCCTCTCAAAATACAGCAGCACAGACATGGTCTCCCTCTCAATGTGTAACATTGTGCCTTGCTTGAATGCCTGTAACGTTAGACAATCACTCACTGGTATTTTGGTGTCTTTGAACAATCCTACTTCATGCTTATTGGCTCACTGACGCTGATTAGTTTTTCTCCTTTGGAAATTTGTTTGCAAATGACAAGGCACTTTTCTATACTTAGTACTATGAAGGCAGTTTGATTGGTGCCTTTAAAGATATCGATGTTCGCTACCCAGCCCTAAGAATGACCAATCACTAAATTGAACATGTTTATTTTAACTGTAAGATTGTTTTGAACACTGTTCATGCCTCTACAGGAGATTCCTCAGCAGAGAAATGGCAGTGATTGTGGTGTTTTTGCCTGTAAATATGCTGACTATATCGCTAAAGGAAGACCTCTCACCTTTAAACAGGTATATATGTTCTATTCACCTGATATAGTACCACTTTATGTGTAATTACATATGTTTTATATAGACAATAACATTTGCCTCTTCCTCTACAGTGCCACATGCCTCTCTTCAGGAAATTAATGATTTGGGAAATTCTCAATCAGAAGCTGCTATAGAGGATCACAGCAATCCTAATTAATTGCCCGACAACAGAAATTCTCTTGATGGGAGCAGCAACTGTGTACAGTAACTCAGTGGTGAAGAAATGAACATGAATGGGCCAAAGAAGTGGACTCTACTGAACGAAATCTTATCCAGTGTAGCTGTTCATGTCTGGAGAAATTATAACACTAGTCTTAAAAGGTGACTCGGTCGCCTTTCCTGTCCGGGAAGCATCAACACTTTGTAATCTCTGAGTTGTAATTAGAGATGGTAGTAGTGTATGTATTACACATGTTTTGGCACTACTGACTGAATGGCTTTTTGTTTTTTAAATTGACTTTGGATTGTTGGTTCTGCTGTTTGAAGTTCTGCCTGAAGTGCCTTTAGCCCTTTCACACTGAGCTCAACTCAGAGCATGCTTTTGTATATATTTTTTGAAAACATTATTTGGTCACATACAACTCAAAAGTCTATTTTGGTGTCATTTGGCTGTCCCTTTCCCGATTATTATTTATAATTTAAGTGGATAGCAACTAACTAGAATTCTAGTAAGAAACTCTTTGTGAAGTACAGACAATGAAAATCAAAATACCTCCTCCAGTCACTTCTTCAGACAAAAGATGCATGGTTGAGCGCTTGCAGTGTGTTTGTTTTCGTATTATTTATGACTTGACTGGATGAGAAAGTGTTTTCGGAGTGTGTGAATAGTTTGTTTTTCCTCCATGAGTGGAGCATTTGTAGTTGTTTACCTATATGTAACATAAGGCGCTGTTAGATCTGTGAATCTTTTACATGAACATATTGCAAGAGGCTACTTAGGGCTATTACATTGACTTACAGTATAGTATACTGCATAACGAACTACTGTACACACATGCATGTTTGAGTTCATGCTTTAAAATGTGATTTTGTTTTTCTCCCTGTAATAAAGTATTTCATTTTTAAAAAATCAGAGTTTGATACATTAAATGACTCCTGCAGTGCTACTAAAGGCTTCAAATGGAGCAGGATGGCACCATCTAAAATCTATAGTAGAGTAACGTTGCTTGCTGAGATTTGTATCCCCTGCTAGCCAAGATGAGTGTTAGATGTGTAAAATGTACACTGTCCCTAAATATGCGCTGGCAAAATTCAACAATACTTATTATTTTTTTGCTAATTATTTGCTTATCTGTCAAATATTTGTTGCCATTTTGCAGTTTTACTCAGATAACGCTTTTATTTTGATATTCAAACCAAGACAGGAAATGACCTTCAGGTGTAGAACTTTCGCCTCGTTAGCTTAGACACACTTAGCACACACTTGCTGTAAATCAGAGCCCTTGAAAGAGGGCCTTTAATTAACATGTTAATTTGATTCTGGTGAGCTGATAATAAACAATCTGATACTTTAGATGTCTTACCCTCTAGAATTACATCTCATAGATTTAACATTTAGATTTAGATTTAACATTTAGATTTAGATATAATATTTAGATTTAACATTTAGATTTAGATTTAACATTTAGATTTAGATATAACATTTGGATTTAGATTTAACATTTAGATTTAGATATAATATTTAGATTTAGATTTAACATTTAGATTTAGATATAATATTTAGATTTAGCATTTAGATTCACCATTTGATTTCTACCTCAAATGTGAAGAAAATGAGCTAAGTGTGAGAAAAATTAGCTAAATGTAAGAAAAGTGAGCTAAATGTGAGAAAAGTGAGCTAAATGGGAGAAAAGAAACAGTGTGACTGAATTTTTACATTCGGCACCCCATAGTTAAACATTTGTAATTAGACAACAGGTCCCTTTGTTTGGCAAAATCGTACTTGAGAAACTATAGTGCGTTTATAGCCTGTTAAATAAAAAAAATGTGCTTTGCGTTTCAGTGTAAAATGATACATTCGCCTGGACACCGTCACCATATAGGATATGGGCCTGTTTTTGGGTTCTATGCATGTTCATGAACGAATCCATAAAAATTGTGCCCTCTAGCGAGGCTTTACCCCCAGAAAGTCTACAGGAAATGCAGCCACCGCCAAAATGTTGTTTAAAATCCGATTTACATACTTCCCTATAATGAAATCGTTTTTTTTCATTATCTTGCTATAGAAGACATATGCACTTGATTTTCAGCTGGATCATTCATTTTTAGAGTTATCATGATATATTGCATGAAAACCAATTCTGTAATAACAAAAACCCGAAAACTAAACTTTTAATTTATTCATGCAAACTTTTGTTTCGGCTCATATGCTAATTTCGTTTTGTTTTTTATTTTCCCTGTGCATATTTCTGTTATGAAACTAAATAATCTTTTCTCTTTTGTTTTTAACTGTATGTACTGCGTTATTTAAAAGGTTATTTTAAAATAACATACCACAAAGATGAATACCTAATTATTCTCAACGTCAACGCCTAAATAGCGTATAATTTAGATGATGTTACAAAAACCCTAATATCAATAAATATAAAACATAAAAACGTAACTTCATGCAGTCTGTCAGTTTGGTCACCAACATTGACCGATGACGTTGCGTTCCAGCTCTTTCACCGACCAATCACAGACCCGTCACGTCAAAACACTTCCGGTGTGCTCTCCAACTTGCCTTTCCACCGGAGCGGCTGGTGTGAGCAGATATCAGGAGTGAGCACCACGTAGACCATAGGCTAAAAAAGACACAAAGGTACGAATAAAGGAGTTATCTCAGCTTATTAGCTTTAGAACTATTTGTAATGACTTGACAACTAAGACTGTAGTATCTGTTCAGTCAGATATTCAGGCTAACAGGTAGCTAGGAGTGGTTTCAGTTAACCATGGCTAGCGTTAGCATGCTATGTTTGAATGACTGGAGCTACCTATGCACGTTTTTCATTGGAGCTAGTTAAGCTGGACGGAGCTGCTTGGTGATAAATGTCCATATCTAACTTTTAGTAGGACTGGGATGTTACTACAAATAATCCTGCCTATGGTGAAATATTCTGACATGGGGTCATGGTGTAACCAACTTGTTGTAACACACAGATGCCCCCAAAAAAGACAGAAGCCCCCAAACAGCCTCCATTAATTGGACGATTTGGGACCTCTCTGAAAATTGGAATCGTTGGATTACCTAATGTTGGGTATGTATGTTTTTAATAAATACTGTGCATGTTTGCAAAGCATTCTTGTTATGTGAGTGAATTGATTCACCATACAGGTTTGATTATTGGGCTGCTTTCGACCCTCTCTTGCAGAAAATCCACCTTTTTCAACGTGCTGACCAAAAGCCAAGCTGCTGCAGAGAACTTCCCGTTCTGCACAATTGACCCAAATGAGAGCAGGGTACCTGTCCCCGATGATCGCTTTGATTTCCTCTGCCAGTACCACAAACCAGCCAGGTATGTGTTATGTCCGGATTGTAAATTTGTCGAGCATCCATGGAAATCTGTCTCATCTATGGATCTTTGTGTGTTTCTGTAGTAAGGTTCCAGCTTTTCTAAATGTTGTGGACATTGCTGGTCTGGTGAAGGGAGCTCACTCAGGACAGGGACTTGGAAACGCCTTCCTCTCCCACATCAGTGCCTGTGACGCAATCTTCCACATGACCCGTGAGTTGTCAATACTACCAGCTGCTGTATAGTAACAACTGAGTAGAGTGGACAGGTGTTAGGAGGGTCACTTAGGATCCACTACTACACTTAACCCTTTGAAATCCAAGCAGTTTCACTGTGTTTTATTTTGCTCCTGTCAGATTTTACTCACCGTGTCCTTGTTTTTGAGTGAAAATGTTTTCATCTTCAATATCTATTTATACAACTTTTAGTATTTGAGGAGTTAAATTAAAAAAGACACACATGTTTACATTTCTCAAAGTAAAAGAAGTCCAAGCTAGAATTTAAAGTGAAAACTTTTACATTTAGGATTTGCCTGGCAAGTAAAATTAGAGGCTGGGATAATGCAATATAATTTTTTCTGAATGTTAGTTTAACCCAGGTGCACAACTTTATCCAAAGTCTTAGGGATCAACAACATGTGTGTCTTATTCAACATCTTCTGAAGTGCTCATGATTATGTCTTTGTTATACCAGCTCTCAGGCTAATAGTTAAAAAAAGATTTGTATATTTATAAATACTAACTGAACTGCTCAGGTATAGGAATTGCATGGTTGATCTTGTTTTGATTAAATTTTTTGTTCTCGTCTCTTAGGTGCGTTTGATGACGAGGACATCATCCATGTGGAGGGTAACGTGGACCCAGTGAGGGACATTGAGATCATCCACGAGGAGCTGCGACTAAAGGACGAGGAAATGCTTGCTCCGGTCATTGACAAACTGGAGAAAACCGCTGTTAGAGGAAATGACAAAAAACTCAAACCTGAATATGTAAGTAAAGGGTGTTTGTGCAAAACACGTGTTGTCCTGTTTCACATTTGTGTCAAAATGCATCACGACTGCGTGATACGAGGAGATAATCAGTCTGCAGACAAGGGATAACCTGCTGCTTGTTGCTTCAGGATATCATGTTGAAGGTAAAGAGCTGGATTGTCGAGGAGAAGAAACACATCAGGTTTTACCATGATTGGAATGACAAAGAGGTAATGTGTATGTTTGTGTGTGTTTGTGTGTAAGCCGTGTGTCCCTAATGTTTGGTGTAATAGTCCTAAAAAGTTATCAGCAGAAACTACAGGCTGTACAGAATAGTTCAAAGCTTCGGTCATATCGTTCATATTCTAAATCCACGTTGGATCGACATTTCTGCACATTTACACTTAATGATGAGGATACAAACACTTTAATTAGAAATGTTAGGATTTATTTTATTGCCACTTCTGTCGTAGCATAATGTTGCTATTAGCCTATGGGTGCGACACTTATTTTTTTCACCTGGTAATGGACTGCTGCCTACAGAACAGAATGGTATTAGTCATAAATGAAAGCTGATTTGATATAATAATAATTTCATTTTTTTCAAGGATTATTTTTTAAGTGTGATGAAGTTCGTTCCTTTTTCGTGACAGATTTCTGCCATTATTTCCACAGATTGAGGTGTTGAACAAATACCTGTTTCTGACATCCAAGCCCATGATCTACCTGGTCAACCTCTCTGAGAAGGATTACATCAGAAAAAAGAACAAGTGGTACGTTTGCTTACACCTACCCAGTGTGCACGAATGTATCTCCCATTCATTCAGAATACCTCACTGCTGACTGTTTTTCTCAGGTTGGCAAAAATCAAGGAATGGGTAGATGTTCATGACCCCGGTGCTATGGTTATTCCCGTGAGTGGAGCGATTGAGTCTAAACTGCTGGACATGGAGGAGGAGGAGAAGAATAAATACTGCGAGGAAGTGAAGACACAGAGGTGAGACATAGACTCACAGTGAAGCAAGCAGTAATATCGTAAATCAGGTAAAGAAACGATTTAACTGCCACTTTTGTTCTTCAATTAATCTGTTATTTTCGGTATTAATCCTTTGGTTTATAAAATATCAGATTGGTAAAAATAAAAAAGAAATACTCCAAAATGCTTTAGTATGTTTCTTTGAAAATGAAAATCAGCATTAAATAATTAAACAGTTCTTGCACCATGGTGTAAGTGTGTTTTATTGTGTCTTCTGTTAGGCTTTTGTTGTTACATATTATTTTAAAGCTGCGTGTTTGGTTGAACGGCTCCATCATGGCTTCTCTGTGTCTTCCAGTGTTCTGACCAAAATAATAAAGACAGGATACGCAGCTCTACAGCTGGAATACTTCTTCACAGCAGGACCAGATGAGGTGCGCGCGTGGACCATCAGGGTGAGTCCTGTTCTATAAAAAATTATCTCATATCATATCTTTTAAAAAGTTTATTTTCCTATATCCTCACAAATTAAGAGTTTATTTCAAAATCCTCTCCATTGTTGTTAATAAGTGCATTCAAAGCAGAATATTCTGTTAGACATTTATTAACTCATCTCTAACAGTAAATTCTCTTGTCAAATGGGAATATTACATATTAATCAATAGGGCTGCAACTAATATTTTTTTTGTTATTTATTAACCTGAAGGTTATTTTCTTGATAAATTGATTAATCATTTGGTCTAAAAAATGCCAGAAAATAGTGAAAATGTTCCAGTTGTTCCTAGTTTCTTAAAGTCCGAAGTGATGTCTTTAAAAGTCTTGTTTTGTCCGTCCAAGCCCCAAATATATGCCGTTTAATATGATGAGACGAGCAGGAAATGTCTATACTTGAGAGGCTAAAAACAGCATTTCTACCATTTTTGCATGAAAAATTCTTAAATAATGAATCGATTAATAAAATAGTTGCCGACTATTTTTCTACTTATGGTTGAGCATCTACTTATCAGAGTTTTCCATGGATTTTTAGAGAAATGTGTGGTACACTGCATACAGTTTCTGCATGCACCTTTAGAGTGGCTGCTTTTTAAAATATAAATCGTGTGAGGGACTGTGTTTTCTGCAGAGGATACTCATCATCCCTTCAGGTGTGCTCATGAGTCACTTACAGCTTTAGGCCATGCTGACTCAAAGCTACATGCGATGTGCTTCCTGTGCTGACTGCTAAATTTGAAAAAGAACAAAAATAGAGTTATGTTTTTCTTCAGCTGTTCCCTGATGTTTCAGTAACTTGTATAATCGCTTCGCTTCTCTGGTTTGATTCTCACGTTCCCCCTGAACTGTTTTAAGTCTCATCTGGCTGCTTTATTCAAGTGTTAAATTGTTTGAGAATTTGCAAAATTTTAAATAAAGAGTATTCCTCTCCCTTGTTGTGTAAGTATTTGCAGCACATTTCTTTAACGTGCAGGTTGTCCCACTTTTATACTGAGCGTTTTGTCTTTGGAGGCTACTTAAAAAAACATTTGGCAATTTTGGCAGCAGGTTTTCCTCTAACGCTGCAAACAGAATTTACTGGGGGGGTTTTGTGACACCATCATGTTCGTGGGCAGGACATTGTGTTATTATTTGGAGTTACACAATGATGCCTCTTTATCTGTGGTAAAATTCTTCAAGGTTGCAGTGTGTTGATATATTTTCAGTTCTGAAATGTCCTGTTGTGTGTTGCTCCAACAGAAAGGGACCAGGGCTCCTCAAGCTGCAGGAAAGATCCACACTGACTTTGAGAAAGGCTTCATCATGGCCGAGGTGATGAAGTACAACGACTTCAAAGAGGAGGGCACCGAAAATGCAGTCAAGGTGTGTGTTTTTATACAGCCTCATTATAAGCCTGAACTGGCGCACTGTTGAATGTCTGCCAGAAACAGCATTGACTTTGAGAATCGTCCTTGAATACAATTTGAATTTCTTTCACAGGCTGCTGGAAAATACAGGCAACAGGGCAGGAACTATGTGGTGGAGGACGGCGACATTATCTTTTTCAAATTCAACACCCCCAATGCACCAAAAAAGAAACCATGAGAGCCACACGGTCAGCAGAGGGAGAACTCAGAATGCTGTTTAGTTGGGCCCCAAAAGAGCGACACTGTCTGCTGGTTTCCATACATCTCTTTTGAATTCAGAGGATCAGCTCATGGCCCGGTTGGCCAGAGGTATTTACTCAATTGGCCTCCCAGGTCTGGACCAGAATCTATTGAAATTATTAACCTTTTCATAAAACAATATCACAGATTCCTACCTGTAATATGTGGAGCAAATTTTCAAATGGCACCAACTGTATCAGTCAAACATTTTTGAAAACACTCTTAGCTTTCTTCATCTAAAGGGGGTATTATTGAACTGAGAAATGCTTTTCGATGAATAAACAGAACAAAACGGCATATTATTTTCTAGTTTATTTGTTGTTTTGATTTAAATATGCATCAGCTGATCAGAGCCTGTTCTGTTTTCTAGATAAACATTAAAACTAAAATACTCAGACTTGGTTATGTTTCTTTTTGGAAATATATCTTTAAGATCTTTGATTCCTCTGAGTAACAGCAGCTTGCCTGTGTCGTTAGTTGCCAATTAACCAATTATTGATCATGATGCTGATTAATTGGCGAGCTCTCATCATCATCATCATCATAATGACTCTTAATTAGCTCTTTATTGCAGACAGGTGTGCTCAATATGTACATCAGCGTTTCAATCAAAGTAGCTTGTACACAGTGTCACCATGAGTGATTGTAATATACACCATGTGTTTGCTACAGGTGCCTTATTAACACCACCTTGAATCGGTATTTTTCCCTAGAATTTAAAAGACATCTTCTCAGTCCTTTATGCCTTTCCCCAATCGAACCTTTTATGTGTATGCTAGGCGCGTTAATACCTTATCCAATTTGATAATATACAGTGTTAATGTTTGACTGGTGTTTTGTTAACCATTAAGAGAGAATGAAAGCCATCACTCCGTGTTGCACTTCAGGCCTGTACTTTACTGTATTCTGAGGGGGAAGAATAATTTTATTTTACAAAGACACCTGAATGGAGAACGTTGTTATACACACTGCTTTTATTGACTTTGGTTTGGGCTGGTTAAAAAATACAAAATAAATAAAACATGACATTCACATTAATTACCATTCTTCACTGTAAATCTGCTATAAGAGTGCTCTGTGTGGATCATCTGGACTGTACAGCTTCATGTTTCACCTCACTGCTCCACAGTGTCAGGATCTTTATTTTTAAGAGCACCTAAAGGTCCCCTCATCATCTTGTGAAATATAGAAAATTATATGAACAATAGGGAGCCAGGATATAATAAATGCCATCCTCATCAATATGCATGTGTCAATAAAAAGGAAACAAACCTGCCATTGCTTTGTCTATTTCAGATTTTTCCTCTTATTACATTCTAAAGTCACAATTTTGGGAAACGAATGGACAGTTTGACTGGAATGATGGTGTCCCATTACAATCAGCTAATACATCGGCATTTAAACAAGCTGTAAGTAGATAAATGACTGAATATGATGAAGCATCACAAAGCTTTTAGTAAGAGGAGGACATGGCTGTCATGCAGTATGTTGTGATCACAAACTAAATAATATAAATGAATATAATTTCTTAAAATTTTCTCATTTGAATGTTAAATATATTGAATTCAAGTAATTTTCAAAAAGATCATTAAAATTTTCATGTTATCTACTCATGTCTGCCTGTTTAAAACAATCTTGGCTCATTCTTTAGCTTCTGTAGCTTCGATCATATCAGCAGTCAATCATCTTACGGATATGTAGATTTTCACATTTCCATTTTTTCTTAACACTTCAAGGAGTTCTGGTACAAAATTACTGAAGCACTGAGAGATTCAATGCTGTTTCTGGGGTTGAGAAAGTTTTTCTGAGACATTTCCTTCCTGTCTTAACATTTAGTTTCCACTTTGTGATCACTTGAATATTGTTTATTTAATTCAGTTTAGATTTTTTATGTGCATCTAGTTAATTGACTAAAAAGTTAATTACTTTATAATTGCTAAAATTACAGATGGCTAAATACCTTTTCTCCTCAGGTCAACAACAAACTAATTAATTATGGACATTTCTTTCCTGCCATAACATTCACTTAATTCTAAATCCTGACTTTTTTATGTTGATGGACTCTTGGATTAATTCAATGTATATCTCTTTTTAAGCATTACGTTATCAATTTATTGATTAAACACTAGAGGTCATAACACATTTACATTACATACATTCATACTTATTGAAACATTTCAAGTGCGAAACAATATATTGTCCTGCTTCGAGTATCTATTAATAAAAGGAAGTTATTGAAAATATTGAGGTCCTTAGTTAATGTTGATTATATCTGCGCGAACGTCATTTGTTGATAAAAATGTGTGATAATAGTCAAAAATATCCACAAATAAGTAGACAGTTTCTCATTTGAAACGCTCATATTAATATTAACGCTCGCTCCTTTGATTATATATGTGAAAATTTTAACACAAAATAAACTGTAATAACCAGCTATATCCTAGTATTAGGCTGTAATAACTCCTGAGAACTGCCCTGTTGTAGTAATGGAGGACAACTGACGATTTACATTTAACATAAAACTTTTTAAACTAACTATCGTCGCGTAATGGCGAAAAGAAAGCGAGCTGCATCAAAACAAAGACCCAGATTTAGAGTATATAACTTCATTTAACATTAAAACGATTAAATAAAGTGCATAACTTCGACACAACCGCCGTTTTTTAACAAGTATCTCTGTTGGGAATTCAACAACTGCATTCCTTCTCTTGTCTCGTTCAACAACAAACAGGAAACACACGTCGTGTAAAAAAATGACTGATATTCCGCTTAGCCAATGGCGTCCGCCGAACCCCTAACTTAGCCAATCGCCATAGAGAAGAAGGGCGGGACGTCCTGTAATGTGATGCAAATTCGACGGTCAAGCTTGTTAGTCCCACCTTTTTGTGTTTCCCGCACCGTCAATCAAAATAGAAAAAAATCGACCCGAATTCACCGATCAACACTAGCCCGCCTTTGATAAAATAATCATGTTTGGAGTTTAGTTTGTCAAATAATCCTGCCGGTTACTACCATTCACGCTATGACTGGTACGTAAACATTTAGCGCATCGAAGCGTGCAACTAATCGGTGAGTTTGTGCGACCTACAGCGAAGCGAGCTGCGTCTTTTTATCTTTTGCTCTGCTGCTAACTAGCTAGATATGGTGAGCTAACCGAGCTAGCTGGCTAGCCACGGAGTTGACAAAGTAAACAGTCGATCTGGGCCGAAATCGCCTCAGAATCTGCGCTGCAAAGTTGAATTTCGTAGTCAGCTCCTTTTGGACTGGAGAGTGGGGATGCTTTGCGGGCTTTTCTGGCAGGCAGGAGTTGAAGATTACAGAGTTTTGCTGAGTTTCCCCCTCTCTGCCTGCTAGCGCCAGAGCAGCCTCTCTGAAACAAGGAGAAATGGCGTCCGCGGACGTGGACAGCAGTCAAAGCGAGTTTCTGCAACCCGGCGGCGCAACGGAAACACAGGTATCCGACATTTTCTAGCTCGTCTTTCTCGCTCGCTTTCGGATTGCTGGTTGTATTTTTTGAGAGCATAGAGTTCACACGTTTTAAAATTTTGATGGCATGGGGTGAAAGCCGTACACTTCCTGTGTTCCCCTCAATAACGGCCACCCACTTTACCCCTGTAAAACCCGCCCATAGTGGGTAGGACACTGAAGTCAGTCACTTGGGTCGGCTCGCTGGAAGATAGCCGGTGTACCTTGGGCTGGGAGGATGCCGGAGTGTGATAATGTTGCAGGGATAGCGTCCATAAGAAAAACAGTAGCGTTCAATTGTGTTGTAATAGCCACCCATCCCCCACACCCTGCTCTCGACCATTTCTGAGCCTGTTATCTTCACTGTGCTGGTGGTTGCTGCTTTTGCATCGTTTGCATCAGCACAAATCCTATATGATCCTCCACTCCCTATGATTAACTCTGTTTGATGTAGCTGCACAGTGTCTGAATCCATAACTGATTCACAACAGGCTAGTTACTCTTTTCCTGTGATCTCATCTAAAGTGTGATCTGCTCTTGTTAATCTTAATGTTCATTTACTCCCAGACGACAGATATGTCAGCCATACAGTTGACGAGTTCAGACCGATGGGAAGTGTTAACTCCTGTTTCGACTGGGAAGGAAGACCAGGGAATCGTTCACATTCCAAACTCGGGGATCGTCACATCCAATGGGCAGTATGTGCTTCCTATTGGGAGTCTCCCCAGCCAGCCCATATACGTTACAGCATCTGGGAATGAGGCTGCAGCCAATGGGGTGTCGGGCATACAGTATCAGGTAATAACATACAAAAATGTGTTAAAGATCAAATAAGGGTTGTGGTCTGGCGTTGGTCATGCTCAAATTTGTCGCTCTGTGTTTCAGGTCATCCCCCAAATCCAAAATGCAGATGGAACACTTGCAGGATTCACACAGGGATTGGATGATGGCACGGGGCAGATCCAGCTCCTCCAAGATGGCGGACAGGGCAGCATTGGAATCAGCTGTGCCACAACGACGACCACAGACCTCTTGTCGCAGGCGGGTCATGTACAGTCAATCCAAGGAGTCTCGCTAGCTGGTGGGTCAGCATACACCAGCACAGTACCCGTAGGGCTGCCCAGCAACATAACGTTCGTTCCGATAAACAGCGTGGATCTGGAGTCTCTAGGGCTCACTGGAGCACAGACGGTCCCCATCGCAACTGGGGTAACGGCTGAAGGTCAGCTGATCATGGGTGGCCAGACGCTGGACAATCAGGGTCAGGACGGTGGCGTCAAGCAGCCGCTGGTGACAGTGAGCGGCACCAACCAAGAACTCTACGTGCCAACCACCACTTCCTCCGCCAACCCCTCCAACCTTCCAGAAACCATTGATGGCACCGGGGTTCTGACCCAGGCAACCGCTGTGTCTGCAGGCGTGTCCGACCCATCCACAGAGAACTTCAACTCCCAGAACCACATGCAGCAAATCCAGGTCAGAGTGCGTTTCTGAAACACAAAGACAAAGATTCCTGGATGAATCTTCTGATAATTTAAATTATAAGTAGAGAAAAACACATTTCTGTTCCATACAATTATGTTTATTTCTTTATGAAATGCTTGACACTTTCACTTTTTTTTTAAATCTGAGAAGGAGAAATTAGTCTTTGGACCCTACTGAGGCCATAAGAGGAATCGAAATTAACATTTAACAATGTTATCCCTTTAAGTTTAACTATGAGTACGTTATTAAGTTATCATGAAAACTGAAAAAAAAGCCAAAGTCTTGATTCATGGAGATCAACAGATGTTGGGTTTTATACCCTGACAACTTTAATTCACATTTTCAATCATAAAAAGAGGAGATACGCTATCAAATGTGATATGACTGATGTTATTTTCTGAATATGGTCAAATTTTCAATTTTGCCAATC
>CAFUXE010001191.1:313726-329198 GCA_903364295.1 Serranus cabrilla | reverse complement strand
TTTTTTTCAAAGTCATGCTCCTGTGGATGTGTCTGTTATCTGCGCTGATTTTCTGCGAGGATGGAAAAGCGACTGCAGAGTTCACTCCGACCGGACAGTCTCTGCATATCAATGACGGGAACTTTTCAAACCGGGATCACATGAAACAAGAGCCCATTCAGCAGCAACAACAAGTGCTCGGCCCGATGTCAGGTTTGTGTGAGCGTCGCTCTATCAACACGGCCACCTAAACTTTATCAATATAAGTGCTTGATATTTCGGATTCAACATGAAAAATTACAATGTGACAGGAGAATAAGGATTAATGTTGGTATTTTGAGATTTGTCTATTTCTACTCTATCGACTGTCACATTACAGGTCTTTTTCGGCGAGATTATAGACTTAGTTGTCCCCAATCAGTCTGCCCAGACCATCTGTATCAGGATTTGCTCGCAAATCTACTGATCTGTTGATGAGTAATAAGTGATGTGGGAGCTTGCTGCTGTCACCTCATGAGTAACGGTTTCTCCATCTGTCCCTTTTTTACTGCATCACCACCAACAAGGCAGCAATTAATCACTTTGAGTGCATTGTTTACAATATTATAATATTAACGTTTCAACAAGCCTTGGGTTTATGCCAAAACTATGAAAAAGTAAAAAAAAAAAAAAAGTAAAATTAATNNAAAAAAAAAAAAAAGTAAAATTACTATTTAAATACAAAACTATTTAAATACAAAACTATTATAAATGTGTGTTAAAAAACCGACCCGTGGTTATTTGTACATCAGCTTTAAACACCCCACATGTATGCTTTGGGCGCCCTCTAACGGTCATAGGAATAATGAATGACATCAAGGCTGAAGTCACGTTACTACTTTCCTCCCCACCCAATAGGTTGTTTCTACAAGCAGCTCAGTACGACACATGTTTAAACGGGCACTGTGTAATTTTTTCTCCCATCTAGTGTTCAGATTTGATATTGCACTTTCAAACGTGCGTTGCAACTTCTTTGGAGCTACGGTAGGCGGAATGGGTCGAGATTCAATTTAAACAGTAACATTGACCTAGCTGTCGAGAAGAAAGCAGCAACTTAACTGTCCCTTTGAAATCTTTCTCAGTCAATAGCGTTTTCCACCTGGGAAAAGCCACCCCAATATTTACCCTTATTTTGTGATTTCGCCAGTCACGTTGTCTTTTTAATTCTCTTTCGCGCTTTTTTGGCGATGAGGATTCCTTCTCATTTGACACGGCATAAGTGTGGTCTTCTTCCATTATGACCAAAAATGCACTGCAGGTTCTCAAACTTGCAGGGAAAGTAACAAGACAGTCTCGCTGCTTCTCGCACTGGTAGCGCTTCTCGCACTGGTAGCGCTTCTCCGTGACTAAGCGAAAACGCGTATGGTCGTGCTTTTTGTCCCTCTCTGCAGTTCGTAGTTTTTTTTATAGACTGGAAGGACATGGCAGCCTCCGTGGACCGGGCGCGCTAGCATGTGTATGAGATGCACAAGGCTTTCCATTAACTCCAACAAGGCGTAATATCAAGATTTAAAAGGTCCATTCAAAACCCAGACTTGGAGAGAGTAGAACCAAAAGTTATTTATATAAAAATGTATATTTTACCAATAAATGCCAATGCAGAAAATATATATCCACGTATTTATTTTTAACTTTTTGTTTGACAGTGGCAGCCTGGGGTGGAAATCATGTACGATATTATTTACATTTTTTGCACAACAATACGATAATTGCTCATATCAAAAAATGTGCTGCAATATGATTTTTCTTTGATTTAAATATCATTTAAATATGATATAATAAGTCCTTTTAATGGTTATATTCATAGCAACTCACAAAAAAATGTAACAAATATGATTAGACAGTTTGATTACTGATCCCTACTGGACATTTAAACTTAAAATTTAACTTATTTTTTAATAAACACTGTTATCAGATAAGTACTATGTATTATATTGGTGTATTGTGACTGATGCCTCCCTACGTTTAACATCACAAACCTGCATTTTTATTTCATTCAAATGATGTGTTAATGTCAGTGCACACAAATTCTTCTTTATTCAATTTGTGGCCATTTTCAAGAGAAAATATGCCCTCCCTCCCTATCTGAAGTGTCTCTCTGTCTCCCTCACACACACACACACTGATGCATGCACTCGTCATGACAACGTTGCTGTTCACAGCCAGCGGCGGAGCGGAGCTGAAAGAGGGATTTGTGACCCTTTTCATCAACTGATTCATGACTAATTCATGCTGCTGTAGGAGTACATTACCATCCGTCATCACATGATCCTCCGGTCTGTGTTGTTGACTGAAACACTTGGAAATGCACCCAAGCATGCTGTTGTCCCTTGTACCTTCTCCACCCCCGTGCCAGTGTGCATGCGTTATGTCCTGCCAAGCCCTCTCCTGAGGACACCCTCAGGGGAGCGACAGGACACTTCTACGGAGTAAAAGGAGAAAATGTAGGAATACAAATGTACAAAAAAACACCTCCTTTATGGAACCAGATGGTCAGTTCTCCCATGCTGAGATTAACATTTTCATTATTGTTGCTTCATAAAGGCCAAAGTAGACTTAAAGATTTAATCACATGGCCTGCAGGGAATGATTGTAATTTATTGACAACATGACGGGTGGCTGTTCAGACATTAAGTCTTGGTGTCACCCCCTAACCCCGAGCCACCCGTTAAGCATCTTTTGTCTCAGTTTGATATTGCTGACTCGTGCCTGAGGCCGGTTTGGCCCACATTTCAAAGGGTGCACTTGTGTTTTCCTCCATCAGTGGAATGTATGGCCTAATTCCAACACACGCACACAAACAGGCATGTTTGTGAGGAGGGTGGGGGGTCAGCAGAGATAAGTCCCTGTTGGACCATCTGTTTATGCTGCCTGGTGGTCTCACAGGACTGGCCAGTCAACATGTTCGTGCTGCTTGGTTTTGATCATAGCCTGTCGTGATGAGATAATAAAATAACACTGAAATGGCTTGATATGTCAGCCAAAGCAGATTTCAGAGCTTTTAGCCACAAACGTGGTGTTCTTGATAATTATAATTTGCCATACTAACGTTTACCGCCTTCATTTCTGAGGCACGTATCATTGTCAGTTAGTGTTTGATTAGTGGAAATATTGTTCTCAAGCTATCAATGAAAATGTCAACCCAGTTGCCAGGATAAATGTTGGTGTGCTCGTTTCTGGGTTAATTTCGACATTTTTGAACCAAAGACAGGTTGAATGTAGGGGTATATGATGCATGGCGAGACAGTTAAAAATTGATACTTAGATCGTCACATAGATAGAATATTGTCATACCCTTTTTCAACAGCAAAGGGCGTAATCTACTTTTGAGTGAATTGTGAATTGTGAGTGAGTGTATCATTACATCCCTAGTTGAATTTCAACATTTCTGAACAGGTGAAACAAATTCTCATTCTCAGCCTCCTGTGGTGGTGTATAAAAACAGACATTATTAAATTAAGACAAAAACGACATGGTTAAGGTTGTGAAAACCCTTCGTTTTTGAGTGAATTTACTATACAATATAAAAGAAACATTCCTGGATGCTAGGGGTGGGAATCACTAGAGGCCCCACGATACAGTATTGTAGCGTTACTTAAGTCGTGGCACAATATTCAATTATAGACCGTTTTTTGTGCTGAGTATTGCAATAACTTATTATGCAATATATTTGATTTATTACCTTTGTTCATATACATTTAGTGTCCTCAAAGGTCTCTTCTGTCTAATAATATCATGTTTCCAACCCATCTCACCAGAGTCGTTTTTCTTGCAGCTTAATGTGGTTGTCACCTCACTGCATGAAATTACCTTATGAGACCTTGAGAATAATGACAGCCTCATGGAACTTTACAAACACAAACAAGAGACCCTGAGCATTCAGATGATGCATAGCTCTCCCAGGTATATTGACAATAAGAGGGTTTTTCAGCAGCTTCCAACAGCACTCACCTTCCAAAAAGTTTATGTGCTCTCTCTACACTTTCTAAATTTCAATAGACACCTAACCAGAAGACATTTACTACAATCTTATCCACCTGTCAATCAAGCTTGGTACAGAGCTGTAGTGATATTGTTAGTATAAATTGGTTGGTACAAGTTCTACAGATCTTACAAGCTTGATGTAATATGCAAAGTTTTTTTTTGTCATTTGTTTGATAAATGTGTGCACAATATTAACAGGGGTGTGATCTAAAAATTTCATCTCAACTTTAAAAAGTCCACACATTGTCAAGGAAAGGCTCTGAAAACACTTCACTTCAGTAAATGCATTCTTTTTATCGGACACCAGTGCTGCCATGTGCATGATAAGGACCGTTTTCAAGCCATAATCGCACACAATGTGGGATCTTTTTCTCATCTGCCTCAGCAGCCTCAGACTGCCCATTTCAATCCACTCCATAAACCTCTTTGTGGCGTGCTTCAGTTCGCCAAATGGGGAGATTATAGTACTCTGGCACGAAACACCTCCACTACAGATTTAGTGACCCCCTTCTGTTATGTTTGGCCACTAATGCAGAACACACATAAAGTGAAGGCTGCCTCTCCCAAAACAAGCATCCTCTTACCCATCTGCACTGGCGTATGAATCCCAGTGGGGTGGCACTTACGCTGCCATATGTAGTTTCATATTGTGGCTGAAAATACAGGCCCTCCTGGCAGCTGCAGGCGTTTGTCTGCTTCTGATCAAAGGGAATTGTTAGGGGCAATGATATGGGATGATCTGGTTATCTGCTTTTGGCACTTGCTGAAATATTGTTAAAGCTTGTAGCATAAGGCTTCATGACTTGTCAGTGAAGCTCTGGCAGGCTTTTAGCAGCAGGATAATAAGCAATCAGACCAGCAGCCGATTCAAACACTGCTGATATCAGAGAAGAATTATCACCATTCGAGAAAAATGCTTACAACATTATAACCGCTGAGATCGCTGCCATTGCAATATTGCAGCATTTAGTTACTAATAAAAAGTGGAATAAGGACCTTTTATGGCCTCCTAAAACAAAATAACATTGATGTATTGTAGCTGTGGAGGGCTGATGATGAGCCGGCTGCTGAGATTTATGGCTCCCAAAACTCACTTTCCGGCCCAGACGGCATAGGAACAGTACACTTCAGAAGAGACTATTTATAGCAGGGCAGAAGGTGAAGGAAGTTGCCTTGGCACTACACAGTGCTCTTAGAACTGAGCAGTTTCTTTGCAGCATTGTTTCATCAGTGGTTTCATGGGAGGTTTTTAATGGAGAAACTTGTGCTCTGTACAATTATGCATTTTTTGTTATATTACGTTTTGTTGTCATAAATGAGCTGTTTTAACCTAATCCTATACCACATGTAAAAATGCACAATTAAAGCTGCATTAAAGGCTTGTTGACATTCTTTTCCAGGTTTTTTTTTTAAATGTAAACACCCACTCAGCATCAGCAAATAGCAGTGATGTAGGTTGCCAGAGAGGCGTAGGTTACCACAGTAGGCTGTGCACACTAGTACTTGGTGGTTGGGAGAAAATCAACAGCATAGTACAAAAGTTAAAATTACATAATAACAAACAAACTAACCAAATAGGGTCTAATGTTAGACCAGCCTGTACTGTATTCTGCAAGGTAAAAATGACAGTTTTGTCAATCATTCCATAATGCTGTCAGGCTCTTATTATAACAATCTGAGCCTAAGTCTGGCAGAAACAAGCACTTTGCATTGTAGCATGTTTTTGTTGCTGCTGGCTGCAGCTATCTTCCTCATTAATGGACCAATTTTGTCACAAAATATGGGAACATAGGATCCAGGTGGAACAATACAGAAATTCCCCTTGTTAGTATTGTAGAATCTCTGTGTGAAAAGGGTTTTTTCTCTCAAACACTCCGACTGGAGCTGTAGATGTGTTAATAATTCTCTGTAGCGTAGTCACTGTGTTAATATAATTCTTTATTAGTGCAGCTTTGATGTATTAAATGTGTCCCTGGTGCATTGGTGAGATATTTATATATGCATGACTATCATTCATTCAAATGGGCAACCAGTGATGTACCACTGAGCATTCCTTCATTGTTATGCGACACTCTACCTCTGGGAAATAAAGTTGTGTTGTCTTGTTGACTCTCTATTGGGTGTCGGTGCACAGTGTGAAAGTGGCTAATTGGGTTTGCGGATAAGGTGACACATTATCGTTAGGCCCTAAATGGGATTTTCTAGGAGCCACCTGTAATGATTAGAGCTCTGTTATGAGACTCACGTTATTGAAAATATGTACTGTACTTAGCTGTCTGCATGCTGATGTAGCATAATGTTGTCTTGAATGCACGCCTTGCTGAACTAATTGGCCAATTTGACTACTTGTGTTAGTGTCGGCCTCTTTAAAATCTGCAGGGATTAATTGATTGATACCCTCAAGGGACTCTGCAAATGACTTTTCCAGTTTTGTTGTCAATAAGGTCTTGCAAGGTTAATGGAAAATGCGGCCAACTCCATTCTATTAAAGCATTAAAGCATATGGTCCCATTGCATTAAAGGGTTGGTCAAAATAATAGGAACATCTTGCAATTACTAATGCATTCAAATCTGCAACAACTACTACATTTACTGATACATTTTGTCTTCTGTTTGAGGGTGTAATTTGTGGTGTTGTAGTGGATTACACTATAATGTAAGGTATACTTTTTCTCTTGACCATCCCTTATAGATTATTAGTGAACTTGGATTTGTATGAGAATCTATACTCAACTCTACTGCTTTTAGAAAAAATTAAGCAATTAAGTTCCTATTGCTGTGACAATGCATTGTTGTCTTAACTTATTTGTGCCTTCAACTGAAATTTGTATTCTCTTATTCTCTCGGAGCTTGCCAAAACTCAAACATGAGGGTATTTCGAAAATTAGTCAAACAATTTGGCTCAAAAGTGAGTTTTTAAAAAAAATCTAAAAACATCTTTTCTTCAGGCACATGGGACAACTGTTTTTTTCTGAAACACACAAGGGACTGAATATGGTATTACAAGGAAATAGCTGTACCTTTGACATGGATCTAGTCAGTTGGCTCAGAAAATAAAGAAAAATGTTCATTTATTTATATGCACATCAATAGTAACCCAGTCTTTTTTTCCACAGATTCTGCTTTAAACTTGAAGGTCCACGTCAACAATGTGCTGAGTCGTCAGTTATTGAGCCAGGCGGTGGTGGAGGTCTACATCAACTACACCAGGACCAACTCAGCTCTGACTGGGGAGGATGGCAGTGTTCTGCTTCATGTGCCATACCAGACTGGGATGCCAATCACAATTGTGGCCGGCAAGGACGGTTACATTAGCACACTGCTGCCCTGTAAAACCGACAGAATGCCAAGTAAGATGTGTTGGTGCTTATTGTGGAAACTGTTTAGCAGAGCATAGCATAGATAAAAAAAAATTGTATTCATCATTGGCTTTGATGATCATAAATATCACTTAACAGACTGTTTGTGGGAGTTCTGAAATCTGCTGTTCCATGGCTCTGTCTGTGGAGGTTGAAGTCAACCACTAACTTCATTTTTAGTGGCTTTGCAGTTTGCACATTCACAATCTGCACCAATGGATAGATAGCAGTTTCTATCTTTGTTTTTGTTCTTAAATCAAGGCACTTCAAACAGTGTCATGTAAATGTGCAGCCACAGAAAATACTGAGCTTAAAATACCTCAGTGACTTTCTAACTTCCTGGTTGTCATTGCAAGGCCAAGTCTATCTTCACCCCACTGCATTTGACACCCAATTAGGTGCATCTCCCGGGCAAAACCATCTGGGATCGTTTTATAACCCACATCTGGAGTGTGTGTGTGTTTTCTTTTCACTGTTGCTGATCTGCCGTCTACAGTGCTATGCATTCCCAATGACAGCAGAGAACTGACTGCTGACTCTTGACCTATTGTGATGAAGTCGAAGCTCAGGCACTTGCACATTTCTTGCCTCTGTGTAAGGTTTAATATAGGACAATGTCACACTGCCATCTAGTGGACAAACTGTGGGTTTGAATGAAGTATGCATAATAATAATGATGATATAATCTTCTTAAAACACTGTATATTTTTAGGTATTAACAGTCACACATCATGAAGGAATTTAAAAGGACTTTTAAAAGCAAGTCTCATGATACGTCATAATTTCTGGTCACTTACTGCCCTTTTGTAAGATCATAATGTATTAGAATCTTATAAAAGTGCTTTATAATATGTTATAATGCATTCAAATGTGATTTTAAGTTAGGCTAACACTAATCCTGTGACACATTATATGTCCTGTATGTTTATAATGCATTAGACATGGTTTTGACCAGCAATTTTGAAGTATTATGACAATACCACAAAGAGGGAATAATATTGTTCTGTGTATCACCAGGGCTGGGATATTATCATTGGCCCGACAATAATAAAAGTTCTACAAGCACTGTTTAATAGCTGACAGTAATCAGCAACAACTGACTTGAATATGTCACAAAGAATGAGGAAATGATCTCATTCTGTTCCATTTACCTTTTAGACAATATCCAAGTACTTTGGAACTGGGGTTTGTACTTATTGCGAAGTAAAACATAGTGCTAATTACTGTAACATTAGCTGCTGTAAGCTCAGTTAGCTCTGCTGCCAGGACTGCTTTTCTTGTGAAATAAAAAGACTGCAGACAGACTAGAAGCTGGTCCTCTTATTGTTGGACTAGAAAGTTGGCTAATATTAGCTGGCTTGCTATGTGTTGTGTTGTGTTGCTGCACTTGAATGTTTGGCCATGTCAGCAAAGTTAGCATTTTTTTTTTAACAAAAAATAATGTCATCTTAAGGGGTGGGATATGGTAAAATGTTATATGTGGGAATATGTTCATCTTTGTAGTGTTACGTTTGTAAGCTAAACTTAGAGGTAACTGCAGTTATACAGTGCAATAATCGGATTGTAACAAAAGTGTGTTTATAATGCATTATAGACAGGGCATCATAAAAAAAAGTTTTCATTGCTGATTTTACATCTCTCCCATTCCTCTTCTCATTGCTGTAGTATTTTCCTCTGTGACCATGTCACTCTTTGGACTGAATCTGGGGAACATCTGGCTCTTTGATGATTCCGTCCTGATCACTGGCAAAACATCTGGTACTGTATGAACTGTTAATATCACACTTTTTAATTGTTCTTTCTACCATTATCTCCCTTTCTCTCTTTTGTGAAATCGTTTTTACAACTGTTCTATTGTGTTTTCCTTAATTTGCAGATGCTTCATCACAGCCCATTGTCCAGTTTCCCAAGAGCCTGTTGAATCTGACCGACTCTGGCAGCAATGTCACGTCTGTTAGAGCTTACCTGACCATTCCCAAGCTGCCATCAGAGGAGGACAGCTTTCTAAACACTTTGGGCATCATGACTACAAAATCAGGTATTTGTGAAAATCACCAAAGCACTGTAGAGAGTATTTCCATAATTTATCTGAAATATGAAAGATACTTTGCACTGCAGATTCTAGATGTGAAGTAACTGTGCAAGCCAGAAGAATAGAAGATGAGATTTCTTTTGTCTATGGTGTCATCTAGTGGTGGTATGAAAGAAGGCAGACGGCAGAAATACATAAGCTAAAGAAGCACTAGTTTTCACTGGGGCTGCCACAGTTTTTCTGCCAAAATAAGATAAACAATTAAAAAACAAACATGTGGCATCAGAGACTGTAATCAAACTGTATCAATGTTACTCTGGAAGCTATTAGCCAAGGTGTTTGTTTGAAATTAATTCAAGACAGTTTCATGAACTGAATGACTCATATTGTCTTGTACATTACCACCCCTGTCTTTAAAGGCTTTATCAGTGTGGAGTTGAGTCCTGTGGCGGCTGTCAGTGTGCAGCTTTTCTCAGGAGACACAGAGTTACATGTGACTGGGCCCATACAGATCAGCCTCCGCATTCCTGACAGCTGTGGACTTCACACTTCCAATGCTGTTCCAGCATGGTTCTTTAACCGGACCACCGGTGAGTACAAGTCACACTAAAGTCTAAAGTCTGATCTCTGAAGAATCAGGAGAAAATTATTTTTTTTAGTTGTTATCAATGAAACAAGCCAAATGTTGGGTGTTTCTGCGTACCAAAGATGTTAAACTGCAATGTTTTTCATGTTGCAAGAGATGGATGATAAAAGCCATGAAGCTCAGCTGTTACACACAGGGAGGGAAGTGGATGGATTGTTTCCAGATGTGTAGGGGGAAATGGATTTCAGCCAATGTGCTCCACCTTTTTTTACTGTCAGTATGTCCACATGATTGGTCAATACTACTACTCACTGAATTTTTTTTTTTTTTACCATAAAAACACTACAATCATTCTGATTCTCCAAAGCTGGGGTCAATTTAGGTCCGTCACAGAAGTGGCAAACTCTAACATGGGAGAAAGATGAAACTAATCAACTTTTTTTTTATGATACAGTGCTTCATTAATTTCCCTTCTCATTAACCTTCACCGTCTTCACTGAGAGGGAACGATCACATGTATTGTAAGATCTGACAGGACTGTGGGGGGATTCATGAGAGTTTTATACAAACAGTGTTGTTGTTTGTTTTGTTTGTGTTTCCCAGGTGGATGGATGAGAAAAGGACTCGGGACAGTGGTGTCAGCAGGAGGAAAACTCATGTGGACCTTCACAGCTCCTCACCTTGGTTACTGGATCGCAGCCCCTTTGTCACCCACTAGAGGTACGTGCTCACCCTAAAGATGTTGAACTGTACAGAGCACAGTGCTAAATAGAGTGTTGTTATTTCTTTCTATATTTTATACTACCATCCTCAGCATTTCAATTTCCTCTGAAACCTTTAGTCTAATACATAGTTTCCAGTGCTCAAAAGAAACCATAAAAGTGAATTCACAATCATAAAGATTACCACTGCACAGAGATGAACATAAATGAGAAAACACATTCTGACAGTAGATATGGTTCCAGTGCATTCAGGACAAAGTCCAAAGGTTACAAAACAGGTTAGTAGCTACAGAAATAAAACACTCCCAAGTGTGTGCAGCCTTACTAGTAGCAGTACAGTGGATGTATTGTGTGTGCAGACATAAACAGATGATACAGCTGTGATTAACTGCCGACATTAGAAACAGATGTTGCTTGACGTGACGCTTCAGAGGAAAAGACGTCTCGTGTGTCTTTTACTCGTCTGGTTGCCTTGGAAAGACACGTGAGGGAAAGATTAATGTAATAAATTAAGATACTTGGGATGTACAGTGTAAAGCAGGCCTGCAAGATCCTGTCTCTCTTCCCCTGGCCGGCTGACTGTTATTTGCTTACACACCACTCACTTACACAGACATACTGACCTGCTGACAAACTCCCCCTATTGCATTGAGACTGGAGATCACACTCCATTGTTGGCAGTTTTGTCAGAATCAGTGTTTTTTAAAATGTTTTTTTAGCCTAACAATATTCTTTTTACCATAACCAAGTGGTTTGGGTGCTTAATCTTAACCAAACTGTTCTTAAAGTGTCTGAAACAGCCATTATCATGTGTTTTCTTTGTATTTAAAGCAGCGGTTGTCACAATGAGAACAGGCTTCAGAAACATTCATATTCAACGTATTTGTGGTTCAGCTGTAGAAATTAACTGTATCTTTGGTTTGCAGAAACATACAATGCCAACATTGTAGTACAGATAATATACTGTCAACACATCTACTTGTTGAAGTAGTTTAACGTTAAATGGATAACAAACAATCTAATATATAGCCCAGAGTAGAGTATCAAAAATTACAAATGGTGTAATGGGCTAAAATTCATGTATAACAGTCATAAAAACAAATCATTGATTGAGTCAGATCAGTTTTACTAATCCTCACTCAGAGCTATTGTTTTGTTAAAAAACATTATTTACAGACTAGGTGTGGTGTCCTTCTTTTTGAGTCAGAGTTTAACAAAACAGGGGCTCGTCTGGGATCTGAACCCGTGACCTCTTGCTACCACCCAAGAGAGAATCATACCTCTACCAACCTAGAGTTTAAATAATGATTAATAATTTAGCAATGCAGTAGGGCATGTTTGTCAGCAGGTCAGTATGTCTGCAATGTCTGTGGTAAGAAGTCTATGTAGGAGTGTTCAAACACAGAATAACGACAGCAGGAAAACGATCTCAGCTCCACCCGTCCTGGAACACAGGGGAAACACGGCATACGGCCAAAAAGGAGAGAACAAATAAGGCTCAGACTCAGAGGCAATCACAGGATGTTTGTATAATGAGGTATTCCTGACTCTGGAACAAGAATTAATTTTCCTTTGGAACCCACTGGGTGAGAAAATGAACGTATTGTATAAGCAAAAGTTTTATGACATGGTAAATATTTTAAGCTACAAATTGCACCTTGTTTGTTTAGATTTTCTTGCATGTATTCTTGTTTTCTGACCATCTATATACTTTAGGTTTCTTTGGACTTGCCATCCCCATTGACTTCATCCTAAACCATTCATCTCTCCTGATGCTTATCCTTGGAGGAATGCTTGTTTTTGTCATCTGTCTCCTGGTGGGGTTGTTGTATTCTCGCAGGTAATGGAGGCTTTTATCTCATAACGTCCATATGTACTGTTAAGATTAAGATTTAAAGATAAACATTCTGGTTTTGTTGTACCCCAAATTTCAAAATGTCTCACCATCTCACTTGGAGGGCAGATGAAGCATATTTGATAAACATCTTTTGACTTGACAAAGACAACACGGATACCTGGGTAGAATCAGGGTGGCTAATGCAGCAAACTCAATGAAACATTCTTAACCATCCAACTAATAAATCCAATTTAATCATACTTTTCTATTAGCATATGTAACAGCCCCTAAAGACTATACAGGGGCAGATGTTTTGCTGTGTGTAAATACTGGAGAGATGGCATTTAAAAAAGAGGAAACAAACTGTAAGAAGAACAACTTCAACAGTCATGAAATTGAGCATCACCACAGGCCTTTAATAATAACTGTGGTCTATTATAATCTAAATCTGATCTATGAAATGTATGTATTTGTATGTACGTTGGACAAACAATTTGTGAATTATTCATTTTATAATTCATTATCATGGTAACAGTGCTCTTATAAAATAGATGAATGACAAAAAAGAGAGCAAATATCCCAGAAATCAATTGGTTCAACAAAAAAAAAAAATCCTGAATAAGAAATAAAAAAAAATGTTTGTATGCTTCTTGCATGAGGCCCATAGATCTCTATAAAATTTGCATTTACATTAATATTGAGATGTTTTTTTATGATTGATGAGAACTTCCAATGAGCAAGCTGCAAACTTTGCAGAGCCACTGGGCAACAAGTATATAATCAATTTCAGCACTTTTATTTCAGTAAAATGTATTATGTATGTATGAATGTATTATTGTTGTTTCCATTATTATGTTTGTAATGCCTGTATTTGTACTGTTTAACCATGTAGTGTATGCAGGATGAGCTTTAGCCAAAACAAGGTTTCATGAGCCTGGCACTGATTGAGAAAAATGTTGTGTCTTATCTACAGGCGTTCCCTCCGTGAAACTAAAAGCAAGAAGATCCTCCCAGCGCTGAGGAAAGACCAAACCACCTCCACATGTGACGATGAAGTCTTTGAAGACTCTTCGGGGGGTTCCTCTGGTCCCCGGGATGGACTCAACCATTCATTGGCAATCAGTCGGCACAATGCTGTTATTTCCATGCACAATGGCAATGTGATAACCAACTCCAATGCTGTGGCTATTACGATGGAGTGTAACGAACTGGAACTCAACGCCCACCTGAACGATCTGATGTGTTCGCATGAATCTACAGATCAGATCAGAGTTCCAGCCTCTCTGACAGAGAATCTGTTTTTCTACAACCAGCCTGTTGCCATCCTTCACGCTCCAGCATTCTTCCATTTGGACGAGCAGCCAGAGCAGCCCCAGCGGAGCAAGTCGGCCACTCTTCCCCGTACAGGGGCTGCCGCTGAGCCGCAGAGTAAAGACAGCTTTACCCAGACTCTAATAAAAAGTCCCTCTGACGCCCAGAACCAGGCAGTGGAAACTGACGAGCAACCTGAGATTTCAGGGGGCTCTCAGGCAGAAACTTCCACGAACACATCCAGAGGTCACTACAGCCTCCCAGAGTCGGCATCCGTCCCGGGAACATTGAATAAAATCAGGGGCATCAGACACTCTGTGCATACCCTGGCAGAACTTTCTAAAATGCCCCAGCCACCGCGGGCCTGGTTTGTCTCACTTGAGGGCAAACCTGCAGCTGAGATCCATTACTCAGTGTCAGAGCAGCAGAGGAGACGGAGGCCAGTGGAGAGCCGGGAAACCAGCTTAGACTCAGGAGTGGATATGAGCGAACTGAACCAGACGTCTGGAAGGAGAGCTGTAACACTGGAGCGCAACGCTACGTTTGTCAAAAGCACATCCAGCAGTAAACATGCACCCCCACAGTGAAGACTCCATGCATAACCCCAATTCCCAAAAGTTGGGACAGGACAGTTTTCAATTGAATATATGTGAAAAATACCGGTTCAACTTCTCATTAAGTCAAATATCTGTCAGCCAATCACATGGCAGCAACTCAAAGTTCAAACAGAGCATCTGAGTGACTTTGAACATGGCATGGTTGTTGGTCTGACTATTATATCTAACAACCATCTCTACCACTACAAGTTGTGCTGTGCATTCAGAGATGGTCTTCTGCAAGTCCAACCTTGAAGCAGCAGAACACCACACCGCCACTTTATTAGGTACACCTTGCTAGCTAATAAAGTAGCCAGAGACTTTATTTAGCATATGATTGCAATCTGTTGTATTTATGTTTTAGACAGCTTCCCCAATCGAGAATGTCCATATGATTGTTAATCAACAGTCCAAGTTGGCGTTACAGACTCATTTCTACCATCAGATTCCACAGAGTCTGTGTTGCAGCTCTTGTGCATGTACAAAAATGTAAATAATCCAAAGCAGAGCATGTGGATTTAGCAGTTGCTTTTTAGCAGCTTCAACAGTCCATTTTAAGCAGAAATATCATATTTTACAATGTCAAAACACATTTCATACTGAGAAGTTACATAGTTACAGTTGCCACACTTGTCTGCCTCCAATGTGGCCAGACAGCAATGTGATTGAGATTAATGACGTCAAACATAGTTATAATGACTTTTATTACTTTAAGATTAACAGATGGACTACCATGGTTAACTGAACATGACTGAGTTTTTGTTATTTTAACAATGATATCATTTAAATTGTATTTGTACATATTTGTTGTGCATGTTTCTGTGTATATTGACATGAAGTGAATCATTTCATTATATTTTAAATTAAAAAACTGACCGTGGTGATGACCCTTTTTAATGGCCTAATACATACAATTTTCAGTATGAATATGAGTCACTTTATTTTTTAAGCTTAATTGTACTTCCACATTATAAATACAGGAAAATAAAGAAAAAAACACAAAATCTGTATAAAAAAAAAAAAAAAA
>CAFUXE010001191.1:293449-305993 GCA_903364295.1 Serranus cabrilla | reverse complement strand
CACACACACATTCATACATTATATATGCTGTTACACAACTTAGTCCATTATTTTTTATTTAATCTGCACATCATTATAACTCTTTGTGTCCTTTTCCAGTGGTAAAGTATCAAATGTTTTAAATTTAAAGTGGAAAGAAGTTGACTTCACCTTAATTTGACCTTGATCAGGGTGTGTGTTTACCCAGACACAGAACAGTTAATGCATTCAAGGGTTCAGATGTACACGTATACTTAGAAAAACTGCCCTGAATTATCTGCCTCTTAACTGGAGTGTGGCAACTATGGCCTGAAACATGCATAACCAACTTCTAGAAGTGTAGCCCCCCCCCCAACCTCAGCCCCGTTAACGCGGAACTACTGTGACTTTTCCACGCGTATCGCACCAGAGGAGAAGAAGAAGAAGAAAAGGCGTGTTTGCACTTTGCGAAAAACCTTTTGGACAGACAAGCCATAGGAGTATCAAGCCGCTGGTTTCAATCGTAAAATTCGGAAACTTTGTATTTTTCCATCTTTAGAATAATTTCCCGCACTACAGTTTCTTTCGACCCCAGTCCAAGTCTCACCGAGCAGAGGTAAGCAGTGAGCGCCGTGTTGCATCAGAAAGAGAGGCTGCATTTTCAATAGGAATTTTAAAATGAAATATGGCCCTCACAAATCTGAAACTATGTTTTGAAGAGTTTTTACTCTCTGAGATAATCTAGTCTCTAGGTCTATAGTGGTCCAAATGAAAAATAAAACATTTCTTTTATTGTCGCTTTTTTTTTGTGCATAAATCTGAAAGTGTGTCTCACACAGCAGTAAGACTAATTTCCAACATTATTTGAAAACAGCAAGAGGTGAAAAACAACAACACGCTCAGCAATGTCAGTTCAATTGAAGTCAACCTCGCCTGGGTTTAGTTTCGGTTAAGTGCGCAGTTGCGTAGTACGTAAGTACTGTACTGAGATAAAAGAAGAGCTTTATTCTATTCTTTAACAGTTACATTGCAGTTGAGATAGCTTTTCTGTGTAAGAAGTGAATAACTGTGGAAAAGGCTGATCACACCTACAAAGAATGCAGTGTTCTATCTCACAATGTTTACGTTTCCAGACAGATGGTGTTCTTCTAGTTTTATGAGGGAATGCTTCAGAATATGCTCTGTAGCTTTACAGAAATCCCCCCAAGTACTTCTGAATTGAGCAATTATATAAGAAATATTCACTTTTTTTTAACGTTAATTTATTTTGCAGGAGGGAACCAACAAATCCACATTAATCACTGCCATATGCTAATTACTTTGTGCAATATTTTCTTATTGCAGAGTATGGACTGGCTGTGGTACTGGAATGGACTTGTGGCTTTATACCGATGGTTTGCAGGTGACTACAGTTAATTCCTTCATATGTGTGGGAAATGATATCTTTGGAAATCTAGTATGTGTCCCCTTGGCGTCGCCTTCTCTAACATCCTGTTATTGCCACACCAGATGTAATTTAGAAACTAAAAGCTACCATCCTGTTGACCACAGAACGTTGACTCTTTCCAATTTCAAACTGCAGAATATATATATATATATATATATATATATATATCATTATTTCTACAAATCAACGTACAGCAATATACCATAGGCCCAATACCTGAACTGTTATGTATTTGTTTGACATAGTTTTTCCACCTTGAGCAACAACAGCTGATCCTCATAGAAACAAGTGCATTTGTTATGATTACTTTAATGATTATTAAAAACATGCTGACAACTTTGTGAACTGCCAAACATCATTAAGTGCAGCACTGTAAGACAATACAAACCAGCTAATATTTATGTTACTGAATAGCCCAACAGTTAGAAGGCCGACTCAGCAAAGCTTCATGTTAATGTCTGGCAGCCTGTTGTTCAGTCACCCAGTCCACCTATTAGCCACATTTAGACACACTTGCCACACCCTCTTGTGGTGATATCACAACATTACACCAATTTGAGTGAAAATAAAATGGCAGGAAAATCTACAAACGACTTCTACAGCAGCTCCCGAAGGAAAATAGAGAAAGATGAAATTTATATCCAATTTTTCTGAATGAAATCATTGTATTTATGTAAAATAACATCTCTAGCTTGATATGGCATTAAAATTTGACACATTTTAGTTATAGCTGCAAAGTAAAACATCAATAAATGTTATGTACTTGTTTGAGGACAGTGGCATTATGTAACAGTAAAGATTGTGCCATGTGGTTAGCTAAACTTGTGATCATTTAATTTAATTTATAGTTGTAAATAGGTATTTAAATTGGCACATTTGCTGCTTTATGTGGTTATGTAAACCTGGAAATATTTAGAAAAGTTTAAATTGTTGTATGTACACTTATTGGGTCCTTCTGGTCCCAAACAGCAAATATTCTTTTTTAATTTTAAGATAAGCCAACTGTCCACACATGAGGGCATCTTTTTTTGCAAAAAACACTTCCTGTACAAATACCAAGTTTAGTTATTATACTTGTTAGTTCTTACTCATGTCAGACTCTGACTCAGACAATACATGCAGTACATCTGAATTTACATTTTTACAGACATGCCATCTGACTGTACACAATCTCCATACGTATCATCTCTGTGTTAAGTAAATCATGCACAATTGCTAGAGATGAGTAATGCTGCCTAGTTTTTGGATCACACAGCCAGTAATTGTACAAATAGCAACTTCAATTCAAGTCAGATGCTCAAGTTTCACTTTTCTATAATAAAGTTTATGAAAGGACAATGTCACAAAAAGTATGATGATTGTTATTTATATTTACAGGCTTCATCACACCATCAGTGGCTGAGAGTGGCGGGGTTGTTAGTGACAGAAGAATCACAGGTGTAACGGCAAACAACCTCTCCATGCCGATAAGTACAGTGAACGCTCCAGGTAATAGTAAGAATGGTAAGCGTTAATGTTCCTCATGTATTCTGTACATTATGAAATCATAAAATGAAAGCTGTAACATCCAGACCTGTGCTTTGGTAAAGCACATATACAACTTTATTTAGTTTGGACCTTTAAAAAACCCAACATGTTTTCATACAGGAAGACAACATTTGAATTGAGAATGTTTTTTTCTCCTTTCAGGAAATGCTGCTGGTCCAAATGGCCAAGCAGCGAACACTGCAAGAGGTGGTGGTGTGAGATGTACTGATGAAATATCTAATGTCACTCTTCAAGGGGATTTGAATTTAGCAGTGTCTGTGAATCACCCAAAAGTATGTGTTAGCAACATGTAATCAACATATTTATTCTCTTCATATATGTTTTGTCTGTACATTTCTATTAATCCTAACACTGTTTTTCTCTCAGGGAGAGTAGAAGAGACCCTGTCGTCCTCTCAGGTACAGAACATTCACACACTAGGATTTGAAAAACTCTTACTAATCAATCATATCATTGATGTCAAATTTAAAACTGTTCCCATCTCTGCTGCTGTCACTTGTTATTTCAGTATCGAGCAATAGACCATCTCCTTCCCATTCACTTCAAGTCTTCATCTCATCCAGTGCCCAATGTGTCATCCACTGGATCATCAGCCAACTCTCTTCATCTCATCACCATCAGCATCACCACCAGTGTCTAGACTAAGCATCACTATCTCGGGTATCATCTCAGCCTCTGAGGCCAGTGATCAGTGGACCAATGGGAAACAGAGAGAGGAGGGACAGACTCCAACTTTTCCATAGACATGAATCACTGAAACTGCTATCTGACTCCGTCCCACACTCCTCATAGTTACCCCAAACCACTTCTTAACCTGGACCCTGATGTTAAACCATTGTCTGACCCTTACCTTAACCCTGACCCTGACCATTCTCCGACCCTTTACATAGCCATTTCCCAACCTCTACCCTGACTCTAACATTCCCAATCCCTAACTAGAAAAGCACTCGGTGAGCGCAGACCTCCACCAAGGCAATAGGGTCAGTTAGTGGCAGTTAGTGAAGGCAATATGGTCACTGACGCAATAAAAGAAATTTGCAATATGAATTCCAGATGGTGTTCCGGATCACCGATCACCACCAAAATCTAATCACCTCTTCCTAGTCCCAATGCACACATTCCAAAAATGTCATCCAAATCCGTGCAGTACTTTCTTTTTTATTTATTTACGCCACCGCCCGACCCAGCCAAACCTTTATTATTATTTTGTACATAAACTGCTGTTGGCTGTGGATCAGGATACAGTCTCACATTATAATGTTTGGTATGTTAACCTTATGTATCACCTTCTATTTTAAACACAATAACTATATATATATATATATAATCAAGTGGATGAAAAGTGCCTTGTCTGTCTCAGTACTGCATCCACGCTGAAAAACTAAAGAGTCATCATGACATAAATGAAAGAAAACAATTCCTTGGTAAGGATAATTGGGTGAATTTACGATCGTGATATTTTCTGGCTGAAGCGTGGGGGGCAAACTGTACTGAGGCAAGCAAGGACCCAGAAAAAGGAGTGTTTTATTTAATTAGGTGGGCTTCCAATGATTCTATAATCATGTACATGTCAAATGAACTTCAGATCTCACTTTGCTTTTGGCTGTAACAGACCTATACTCTGTGCTGTTATCTCCAAAGATCTTTGCTTTTAATAAATAGACGCGTGATTAAGGATATTCAACGACTCTGTTTGACTCTCTCACATCAACCAACTCGGTGAAGTTACCACACTTCAACAAATGGGGGCTCATCCGGGATGTGGAGAGTTTCCTGAATTGAATTAAGCTGGACTACACACGGAGGATATAGGACACAGGTCGACCCAATAAAAGGTAAGCAGAAACCTGTTATATTCAAAATTCTGCACATTGAATAGACAAAATTAGTGTCCTGTGTCTGTAAGTGTGAAGTCTTTAGGACTCTTGAATATTCTTGTAAGGTAAAAGGTTTATGGAAAATGGCAAGGATTCAAAACACAATTAATTAAAATACCGGATTTAAATAAGAGGCATTAAAAGAACAACCGCAAAGTTCTTGTCCTAGGTCGTGGCAGACCCCACCGCCTTCTGATGAGGGGACGGAGCCAAAAAGGCAGCTGGGTTAGAGTCCTGGGGAGGTGAGGACCCCCGAATTCTACTGGGTTAGAGTCCCTAGGAGCGGCGTCTCCTTAAATTCTGTTGGGTTAAAGTCCAGAGGATTGGTAAGTTCTCAAAGCACTAAAATATATTGCATTTTGTGTGTGTCTATGTGTGAAATAAGGAAAAGCTAAGACAATAACTTTTTGTGGTGTCATCAACACAGAGTTTCATATGACAGTGTCGTTACAAACCCAAAACAGACAGGGGAAACCTTACGGTGTCAACATAAACTGTCTGGGCTGCTGAAACCTAACGGTGTCAACATAAGTGGCCGTTTTTGTCACAAGGGTCAGTTGCTCGGGTGTACTCCATACAAACTGACTGGCTGTCATACTCTGTTGATTGAATAGACCAGTTGCTCGGGTGAGCTCCATACAAACTGGTTGGCTGCTAAATTCAGTATAGGATATGGACAGGGAGTATGAAAGGGAGCTGGATGACGGAGGTTGGGGCCCGCCAGGGCGCTGGAAACCGCTGTCAGTACAGGTTGAGAATGTAGTGTTAGCAGGAGGTAATGTAATGAAAGAGAAAGATAAGGACAGAAAGATGAAGGAGGTAAAAGGCAAGATAGAAGGTTTAATTAAAGCAAAAGGCAAGGAGCAGACAGACAGAGAGCCATTAAGGCTCTGCTTGTGGGAGAAAGAAAAGGAATGTAAAGTTAAGAGAGATGAGGCAAAGAAGCAGGAAAACGTAGCGAATGTGTTAAACATGGGAAAGTGGAAAATGGAAGGGAAAGCTCTCGAGAAAGAGAGAAGGGACTGGTCTGAAATGGCGATCTGGTGGCAGAGCGTGGACCGCCTGAAAGGAAAGGAGACACCTGGTTTCACTGGAGCCAGTGCGCAGCTGCAGACGAACCTCAACGATCCCTCGCCAAGGTCCAGACTGATCTTCAAGCTACGAGCACTGAACCGGCTGGTTCGGAGAAAGATCCCACCAACAAAGGGGCAGAATAATCCCCTGGTGGCGATCAGGTGTTAAGGTAGTCTACCCTTAACACTGAAGAAGCAGACATCTTCAAACATCACAGCACACACACACAGGGAGGAGGTGAAACTAGCGCTCCTCTCCATCAAGTGGCTTGCCAAACCACCATCAAGGGAGGGGGTGAAAGAGCGCCCCTCTCCAGCTAGTGACGTGCCAAGTCACCATCCAATCAATCAGCAGCCCCGGAGGACGCGAGGAGAACTGACCGAGACTGGTAACACCTGCAATCACAACAAACGGGCAGCTCACGGGGCTTATTGTGTTTTGGTGTTTTATTACTCATTATTACTTATTTTTATGCTAGCTTTGCTCAAATTAGCACTTACAGGTAATACTAGTTTGTAGATGGCCACTTGGCTATTGGCCTTATTGATTACTTGGTTTCTGATTGCTTACATTTGCATTTACATCATTATAATAATAAGAGTAGCAGAAATAATATCTGTAGAGTGAACAAAAAGGTACACGGTACAGTAAAAGGTTTCAAGCTCTTTGTGACGGGCGCATGCACACCTCCCACAAACACCTAGGCCGCAGGCCAGGATCTCCTGGCAAGGTACCAGAACCCAAAATGTTGTATGGTAATCATAAATGGCTAGCAGGACTAAGTGTCCTGGCAGTGTTAATTGTAACGCTCATAATGATCTTGTGTGAATCCATTGACCATCCATCTTACTCACCCACTCCGGCCCCCAGGGTTAAGCGCTCCGTCGCCCCAGTAAAAACCTCAGACTACTGCTTAAAACAATACGGGGGAATAGAATTAAATTACACCAGAGGAAGCAACACCAACTTCTTTTTCGATCTATGCTCAGTGATAGACTGTGGGGCCTCGCATAGTAGCTGGCGGCGTTATGACCTCTACCTGTGTGGGGACAGTCCCCTTAATGGTCAATGTTCCAATAATAAAAAACCCTCGAATGCGTGGTGCAGTGGGGGGTGGGGTGGAGTAAGAAAATATACAGGACGCTGGAGACCGTATGACCTGGGAGGAGAAACTCAAAAACAATGGGATAAGATGGCCTTTCAGCGAAACTTTGATCCAACTAATAACCCAGTCTCACTGTCCATAGGGGGTTGGAACTCACCGCCGTTCACTCAATTTGGAGCAGGGTCAAACGCCTTTTATTTGGTTTTAGGAGTTGAACATTCAGGACGAGATACGATGGGCATGATTAAGGTTAATATGGTAGATCCGAAACCGCAGTTCCGGCCCCAGCTCAACCAACGCCACCGCCCAACCCAGCCAAACTTGCAATTGTTGCGGGCGATTATACCAAATTGAAACCATTGGATGTGATACAAATGGCTACCGGTTACAAAGACGACAATTTATGGCTTAAGTGGATGGCTCAAACTGCTAAAGAACAAAACTTAGGTAACTGTGTAACATGTGCAGCGGCACGCCCTCACCTGGTGACTGATCGGGCTCCCCTTTTTCCAGAAGATCAGTGGGGTTATGACTGTATGTTAAGGCTCACTAAAGAGGCTACCCCGCCAACTGTACAACTTTAGCAAGTATCTTTCCACCCATTGATAATGAGACCATGGCTACACCTGTTTCAATCTGACTCATGCTTCTCCTGAGTAAAATTTAGGCAACATTCCAAAAGACTGGTGTAATTCCACGGTGTCCGGAAACTCCCTAGGTAATTGGGCTAGGGCAGGTCTGTACTATTACTGTGGGGGACATCGTTTGTTTTCTAGGATACCACCCAAATCTATGGGAGTGTGCGCTATGGTAAGGTTACAGGCCTTGTTGATGTTGATTGGTGAAAAATTAGTCCCTACACAGGCCACCACTCAGGAGTGAACAATCCGCTGGAAGAATGGATGACGAACATGTTTGGTCAATGGAAAGGTTTAATCATGTCGCTTCTCATATCAATTGCTACATTCATAGGCATATTAGTTACATGTGGTTGTTGTTGTGTAGCCTGTATCCGATCCCTCACAGTTAGACTTATATCTGCAACCATAGAAAAACGAGACGTTAATGCCATGTTGCCCCTCTTACAGGTTACAGACCTAGACGTTCACAACCAACCTGAGGACCTTGTGAATCCCAGATATATTTTTAAAAAAAAAATGGATTTTGGGTGATCTCTTAGAAGAGATCAAAAGAGGGAATTATAATTTTTTCCCTTATAAGTTGTTATTCAAAAAATTGACATTGGGTGATCTCTTAGAAGAGATCAAAAGAGAGAATTATAATTTTTTCCCTTACTAGCTGATCTTTAAAAAAATTGCATTGATCTCTTAGTAGAGATCAAAAGAGGGAATTGTGGATCAGGATACAGTCTCACATTATAATGTTTGGTATGTTAACCTTATGTATCACCTTCTGTTTTAAACACAATAACTATATATATATAATCAAGTGGGTGAAAAGTGCCTTGTCTGTCTCAGTACTGCAGCCACGCTGAAAAACTAAAGAGTCATCATGACATAAATGAAAGAAAAAAAAATTCCTTGGTAAGGATAATTGGGTGAATTTTCTGGCTGAAGCGTGGGGGGCAAACTGTACTGAGGCAAGCAAGGACCCAGAAAAAGGAGTGTTTTATTCAATTAGGTGGGCTTCCAATGATTCTATAATCATGTACAAGTCAAATGAACTTCAGATCTCACTTTGCTTTTGGCTGTAACAGACCTATACTCTGTGCTGTGATCTCCAAAGATCTTTGCTTTTAATAAATAGACGCGTGATTAAGGATATTCAACGACTCTGTTTGACTCTCTCACATCAACCAACTCGGTGCAGTTACCACATTTCAACAAGGCCTACCCTTGACAACTATACCTGCTCACCTGACATTGAAACTTTTTACTTTAAACTTTTCACTTTAAACATGTGCATGGCATGCTTGTTTTCCATTTTATAATTTTTTCATTTTAACAGTGTTTATATGTATTTTTTTCCCTTTCTCTCGCTTTTTTCCTCCTAGAAGCTCCTAATAAAGCTTTTATGAAAACTTCAGCATCTGTTTTACATGATTTTAACCTTTAAGTAATTTTTAAACTTAAACAACACAGATTGCATATTATACATTTAAATTTGTATCTTTTTATTGCCTGTATAAGATGTCCAACACCTAGCAGTTCATCTCAGCACAGTTGTATAGCACTTATGGGTGGGTTTGTATTTGTTTCAGCTAAATTATTAATTTATTAACTCAATTTAATATCAGGATCAGCTGAAATGAATTCTTCCTATAAAAGACAATTGTGCTTTTACTGTGTGTATGTTTATAAATGTTCATATTTTTATACTATCTCTTATATTCTTCATCATATTCTATATTACTCTATTTTTGATTGACCACATGATTGAAATACAGTAACCCAATATAACACTGCTGCGTGTCGTTTTTACACTTCAGCTTTTGAAGGGAAATACTGGATCAGAGCTGCTGGTTGGTAGAATTTATTACCTTTGACAGAGCCAGGCTAACAGTTTCCCTCTGCTTCCAAATTTTTTTAGAAATTTTAAAAGCCATCTTCTTCCCCTTTGAGCAACACATGGAAAAGATCAAACAAACCAAAGTGTTTTCCTTCAAACAGTTAAAAACAATAACTGAAAAGAGCAGAGTTATCTTGTGAAAATACGTTTCTGCAATTAGGGGAAAAATGACATCGTTTGAGCTTTGGAAAATGACAGACTGAAGGCCTTTTGTATCATCTGTTATTGGGAAACATTTGTAAATGCTGATACATTCTGACTGGTTTCAATATGAATGGATGGACCAATGCAGACTGCTGCATGGCATCTATCATGCCACTAGAGGTCACAATTGTAATAATTTGCCATTACAGTTTTGGGTTTGCCATGTTCTTGCAAATTTGCAATGTATTCAGTACAGTATATTTAGATAATCTTTGTACAAAACGCAATGCAATTACTATTTGAGATAAAGTTATCATTCAATATTCAGGAGGTTTTACTTAACATTTGGGGACATATATGTTATTAATACAATAGGTGTAAACAAAGACACAGAAACCGTTTCACCCCCAACCACACAGACATCCATCAGAGTTTATGAATGCACACGTCCATTAGTTTGATATGATTCTGCCATCAGTTCTTGAATCTACATTGTGTCTCTTTGTGTCTTTTTTCCAGGACAATTAAAATCTATTTAAAAACTCATTGTAAAATAAGTCATGTTAACTTTTATTAATCCCAGATTGGAGTGTGTAGGGTTAACCCAATGACAGTATCCAGACCCTATACAGTTAATTGTATATACTATAAATAAACATTTCTTTCATCCATCTGATTCTTCTTTACGAATACTGACAGAAGAATCTGAAAATTTTAACCTACTTACAGTAACACCCCTGCCCCTCTGCTCTGGGCAGAGGACTTGGGTGTCTGGCTTTGGACCAAGGAGCTTTGGATGTGTGGAGTAAGAGTTCAGATCTGTTGGAATGGAAACAGTTTGACGCACTTGGTAGATCATAAAACAGCAGCAGGATTAGCACTGGCCTATGGGGGACAGTGAATGACAAACACACTTCTACACCTCATTTGAACTGTGCACTTGCACTTGCCTCACTTTTATATATTACTCGAGCAGTTTTATGGGTTTACCTTAATTATTTGTTAGAACTGAATTAAATTAAATGAAAAGTTTTTTTTAATTTTGTTGAAAATTTACAGTAAACTATATTTGCCTTGCTTTTTTTTCTTTGTATACCCATATATTGTCAGATTTACCCACTATACAACTTGGCAGCTGACAGTTCGGTTGGAGATTCGGATGTGTTGTGCTCTTAAAGCAGAAAACAAACTGTTAAATAGTTAAAGACTAAAACTCACAGTGCCCCATGTAGGCAACTTGTCAATGAGAAGATATACGCCCAAAGCATACTCTGCTTTATCATCTATTTTACTCTAAATGGGACCATAATTTACCAAATCAACATCATGCCGTATTGAAGAATACTTGAAACTAACTACTGATATCACGTACATGAGGAAAAGGTTTACTGAGGTAATACATTAAAAGAAGAGCAATTTTCTCATAGACTTCTACACAATTGGACTTCTTTTGCAGCCAGTCGAGTCGCCACCTGCTGGCCATTAGAAAGAATAGAAGTTTAATCAGCGTTGGCTTCACTTTTTAAATACAGACTTCTTTATTACTCCACACCCCAAGATTTTATTAATTTTTCAAACTTGTATTCTTCAGACCGAAGAGATTCAACATTCGTGACATCATTTGAGGCCAACAGCTGTAAACAGGCCTGTGTGGCGTTCCCCTTTAATTGTAACTTAATTCAACCCAGTTGTCTAAGATTTTTATATAGTGAAAAGTGACATCACCACACCTAAACTTACAAGTGAGGTCTTGAGCAACTTAACATTCCAATTGCATAAATGTAGACTAGAACATATTTTATCTGAGTTGTCTTGATGATTAATTGCCTTTGACAAAATGGCATGCTTCTTTTTTCTCTATCAACTTTAGTTGTAGAGGTCTGCTATAGGAGAAACTCTAAATAAGGAGTTTTCCCAGGTACTCCTATACTCCCCAGATGCTCAGTATTACCACATAAATTTCACTATGACATACTCTTTATCAGCTGCAGTTATGAAATTTAGATTTCAGATGACAGCTTTAGTTACTGTCTGTGATTATCCCTTACAAGGACATCCTTGTCAAATTTAAAATAAAAGTTAAAATAACCCATCATTGCATCCATTAATAAAGCATTCTGTCACACACTATATTTTGTTGTGCACCCAGGGCTGATTTATTAATGAGATATAGTGACACCAAACATCAGACTGCATTAGCATGCCCTATTGTTCCGCTTTTTTCCTGCTGTCCCTACATGGGGGACATTTTTCACATGCCACTGCACTGCCAAGCTTTCGAAACGTGAACCCCCACCAGGCCAGACAGTGAATGCAACCCGACGTTGAAAAAGGGGGTATCTGTTACACAGGCAAGAGGCCAACTCAACAGTATTTGTTTTAACAGCAGGCTATTAGCAGACATGCTTCTCTTGTGTATTTACAAGGTTTTTCAATCATGTTAGAAAACCTCAGTGGTAAAGATAAATGGTTGTGTTTTCAATTCATTCAGCCAGTACAGCATAAAGACTCAAGCTGGATATCACACCGCTTTGAGAGTCATACTTAAGGTTGTGAAAGAGATTTTCAAGTAAATGCACAACCGCCCATCTGTGATCTGTTTAAATAAAAGAAAATACACTTCAATCAATGGTGCACACTCATTTTTATCCTGCTAAAGGTTGAGAAAGGGATCATTTTGACCACAAGACTCCTACTGGAGTCTAGGAAATCGTTTGTGGTCAGACAAGACGCAAGACCTTTTGGGACGGGAAGGTTGTTATGCAATTTGTTGAATGTCAGGATTAATTCTCTGGCATTTACAAGGGAATGAGCTGTGGTTTGCCTTACCAAGTCAAATTTACCTTTTTTGTGGCAAAGATA
>CAFUXE010001191.1:264203-282843 GCA_903364295.1 Serranus cabrilla | reverse complement strand
AAGGATATCTATGATTTATTGTATGTCCCTATATGGTTCAGTTTTCCCCCCTTTTGATGCATGCTCTTCTTCTGTGAGAATTTTCTGGGGTAACATCTGGTTTTCATTTCATGGAGCCTGGTTTTAAAGACAGGACCTGTTGCCCCTTTCTGTCGAGGAGGAGATGGAGAGCAAATTCTCTGGTGAAAAATTAAATCCCTGAAACATGGGAACAATTTTTTTAAGCGCAGTGGCTTTGGGTTAAACCATAAGGAATGTTTAACATTCACAAAGTTTGTATGTACCAATGCGTATTATACATTTGTCTTAAATTGTCTTCAAATATTTGCTCACCATTTATTTCTTTTGATTTGGGTGTTTGTGCTGAGTTTAAAGGACACTTTGACAAGTTGGGAATTAGGTATATTAACTGAGCATAGAGAACACAAACTCAGAGGACTCTCTACAGTTATGTCACAAAGTTCATATAGGGTGTTACGACCCCCACCAAAGGCTCCTGAAAAGGGGGATCTAACACAATTGCCACAAAGTCAGGAGTGGTTCAGAAACAATGATTTATTAACAAATTGTTAAACAAACAACCCAAAAACATAAAACTACTGAAAAACAAAAGGTCTGGTGGGCTGGCAAAATTAACAAAAGAAAGGGGAACTTTTGGACCAACCCTCGATGGGCCGGCGGATCCAAAAGAACCCCTTCTACCACCGAACCATAACTAAAACAAGACATAGAAATAAACACCAAAAACTGAGCCACCAGTCCCACCAGAAAACAAAGGAAACACCAGACCAAACAAAAGGCCTGAGCACCAGCTACAGGCCGCTCTGCTGCTACTGCTGCTGCTGGCAGGTGGAAGAGTGAGAGAGAGAGAGAGTGAGAGTGAGAGAGGTGGTCGCCACCCCCTCTTTGTAACCTTCCCTCAATCAGCCTTACTGGCTGCACCTGAGGGAAAACAAGAATCAAATGAGTGACAGACTCATGAGCGAAGGGAAAATGGGGAGCACTTAACATAGGGTAGATGGATGCGTCAAACTAATACAGAACCCTTAAGTCACATTACAAACCTACTCATTTCAAACCAGATTGTGTTGAGATTATGTTTTTCTTAACATAAGTAGTGTTGTTGCCTAACCATAATCAAGTATATTATTTCAATTTCAAAACATGAACCACATGCTTTAAACTTCCACAGTTTAATGGGAATACAACCCTGACTCCAAGAAAGATGCATTTGTTCATCTTTTTATATATATATAAAATTCAAGTTCAGTATTATGATTTATTTAATGCAAAACTTTTAGTTTGAACTTAAAACACCCTGTCTTGTACAATTATCAATTCAATATATATATATATTGAATTGATAAGATAATATATATTGCATTTTATTCACATCTCACACAGCAACTTTTTAAGAATAAGGATTGTAGAGGATAATGGCCTTTTCAACCTACTTGTAGTTGTAGGTTGGATTATGTATTCTAAATGCATAAAAACTGTTAATCTGTATTAGTAAACTCTATTGTAACATCTCAAGAAAGTTCTTGAACTGTTTTATCTTAAAGGAAATTCTGTCTTTCATTTCATGGAAATCAAGTGGAAAGCTCTGGGGCTGAAAATGAAGAATGAACATTTGAATTTGACTCCGAAAAGGAGTCAATACTCACATACTCACATAATACAGTTACAGTTCAAGCAAACAATGCCAAGGTGGCAACCGTTGGAGCCAACACAGTGAGCCTAAAAATTGCTCTTTAGAAACCTAAAGGTGATGTCATGGAGACTATGTCCATATTTTATACAGTGTATGATGGCAATAGTTGATGAATACCACATAACTGAAATACTAATTTAGTCAGGTTTAATCTTCACCCTCTTTAACAGTGCATCTCTTGTCATCCCAGCCAGTCAGCAGACAGTTGGCACCATGACCACTTCCTTCCTCTATTGACTCCTTTCCTTTCTTCAGTCTCCTGACTGATGTTGGCTGCAACATACATTAACAATGTCATTTTGTTTACCAATCTTCAAAGTGGACAACATGCTGAAGCTCTGTCTGGTGAACTGACACTGTCTTGCTAGCTTCCCCACAAAAATGTATGATAATTTCCTTCTTCTCCCCTCAGTCTCCTGTGTTCTCTCACACACACACACACCAACCCCTTCCACTTTAAACAACAGACACACCCAGAGTCTCTCTATAACACTATCTCAAGTACGGGACAAGGAGGAGACAAAAGAAGAACAGGAAGGACTTCCACACTTTCTTTTTCTATTGTTCTGTCTTGTTTTTCCATTTGGCTGGTTGGGGACAAGCCTGGTCATTCATAATACAAACATCACCCTGAGCGCTCATACTGGCTTGTTCTGCCTCATCTTGAGAAGGAGTACACCCAGAAGATTTTCATAATGTTTATGGGTTGGCGACACAAAGGAGAGAGTTGCAAGTAATGCCATTTATTCCTTGCAACATTTAACTTGAAAAGCTTTTGGGGCCTTGGTGCGTAAGTAATACTGCAGAATATCTACCAGTACTGTCAAATTAAACAGTAAGAAAAACAACTCGTTTCATTTCGTCAGTATCATTTGTTCGACCTTAACTGTTTTTTGTCTAGCTCCATACAGCATCTTAAGGGATGTTTCAGATTTGGAAGTGGGATGGAATGAGGTACTTATCCACAGTAGATGGCGGCCTGCATGCCCCAGTTTGGTAAAGCAGGCAGGAGTACCAACACAGGAGCGAAGCAATGCACTGCTTTGGATGGGGAGGAACAAAAAAATGTATCAATCAATCAATCAATCAATCTATATATGCTCTCTTCAAGGCCACCAGACCAGGCCAACGCATTCACATTCTCAACACATCAAATAAAGACATTTTGTCACAGCCCTTGGCTTGTGATAACAATGCACAAGGAACCCCTTTGCTTCGGTTTTGGTCGTGCCAGGGATGAAGTGTCACTTTCCCCAACTTACATGCATAGCGACTTTGCAATATAAGCTTCCTTGTTAACAAGAAATAAAAACTGAAACAGCAGTAAACAATGAAAGTTAATGCCATGAAAAACATTTGACAAAGGTTAGGGTAAAAGAGCAGATTTGGGGTTAAAAACAACTACCAGATGGAATCAAGGAGGTTGAATACAATTAATAACATGGACTCTTGGTTTCACACGGGACAGAAACACCAGTCTCCTGGGCCTATGTCTGGGATATGTATGGATCATCCACCACCCTTCCTGCCCTCCCTGAGCGGACTAAGCCCGGTGTGTCTCATCCAGATGATAAAGAGATGTGTGTTGGTTTCCCATGCCAAGGGCCAAGCAATCTATATGATGCAGACAGCCAGATCTCACAAAATTATGTGAAATGACCACAACTTCCTAACACTGAATTCCGTGCTGGTGGCACGTAATGTGTGAAATATACCTACAGCAGAGTGTTTCAAAAACAGTTTGTCATGTAGCCGTATACCGGAAGTAGTTTTAACACACATTACGTGTTCCACTAGCATGGAATACGGTCTTAAGAGGTTTTGGTCATTTCACATCATTTGAGAGACCAGGGTCCCACAGGAGATCCGTTTTCTCTGCTGTCTGTATTTGTTAAATAAATCGGACAAAATGTATGTAGAATATGATTTTGCTTTGAGATTCCAGCACGCAAAGCAGAGCAGTGAAAACATTTTTCCAAAATTAAATGAGCCAACCAAGGACCTAGGTATCTCTGTCTATGTGTCCCTTCAGGGCTGAAAACATTTATTTTTAGGACTTCCATTTTCTATTCCAGAGTATTCCCATTGACATCTGTGTTTTGAGTGAGAGTGGATGCACCTGTTGGTGTCCAGCTTGTATCTCAGGAAGTTAGTTTTGTAAAGGACCGCAGATATTAACAAAAGAGCAGTGATACTTTTATAATGTAAGAGACAGCCATTTCCTCTAAGATATTTCCTAAAGCTTCGGAGCACTCTTCCTCTGGGAAAGTTGCTCTCTATTTTTGACTACATTTGTCATCAAAACATGATGATATCAGAGCTGGCAAAATGACACAAGTATCAGTTTGACCTTGTGAGACACATGCAGGTGCATTATAAATGCAGCCCTCACACGAGTAACACAAACATTTTTCTTAACACAATAATATATTAAGCTATACTTAATCGATCAAAATTGAACTTTTACTACCACATTTAAATATATCAACAACTCTCAGAATTCTCTCAGGAAATTATCTTTTTCTTTTCTCTTTAGCCGAACCTATGGTGACTTGAAAAGAAAGTATAACACTCCAAACGCAAGTACATAGATCAGACAGCTATTTGTATAAAAGAAGATCTTAGGGATCCATTCATCCATTATCTTGAACAGCTTATCCGAACTGGAGCTGACATGCAGGGAGGAAGCCAGAGTACCCGGAGAGAACCCACGCTGACTCAAGGAGAACATGCAAATTCTACACAGAAGACCCACAAGACAGGTTTTAAACTTCACACCACTCCACAACCGTGTAGCCCCGGTCTTTGAGTTGATTACTTTAAAAAAGTTTTGACAAGTGTCAGTAAGGTCGGGCATCTGCAGGATGCTCAGATCTGAGGTCAGAGGTCACAGAACATACGGCCCAGCTCAGTACAAGGGAAACAATGCTTTTTTAGTTGGCAACGGTTTAAGGGTAACAAACTAGACTTTCTCTAGATATGCCAACTGCTAATATACAAATAACAATAACTGATGGAAACACACATTAATTCCTCTGTTCTTGTGCCAAATTTCTGGAAATGTGTCCTAACATTGGATCATATTCATTGTTTCTTCCCAGAGATCTGGAAGTTAGCAACATTGGCAACATTAGCTCTTTGAATGTAAGGCACACAAGTAACACACAAAAGTGATTACTAAATGGTTGCTAGCTGGTAAAAGATATGAGTGGTTACTCCCCTATACGACCCGACCACCCCAAGTCCACTACCAGCACAGTCTTATTCTGTGGGAAAGACAGGAAGGGCAGCTATGACTGCCTCTTATAGTTCAGTATATATGGAATGTGTACACGAGAGACAGATAAACAACGCTTCTCAGCTGCTGCACAAAATACTGGTCCTCCATTACCCAGGAGACACACACAAATGTGTAGTTTATATTTCAGGCCTCAGCTGTCATCCAGGAACTTATCAAACCAACAACAGAGAAGTCCCCAGTAGATATCAATATCTACACCCATGCCAGAACACTAAAAACGAGAACTGACATGACTACATTTTTGACTACATTTCATGGCTTTAAATGTAAAAGAAAAATGCACAGTGTTGGCCAGTGTTGCTCAGCTCAGAGCAGCTCTGATCTTCTCTGGAAACACTGACTGCACGTTATATATAATACCTCACTCACAGGAAGTCGCCTCACTTCTTCTGAAGTGGGGATTCCTGCACAAGAAGGATGACCATAACAAATGGCATGCTATCACTCTGCGGTTTACCCCTTCTTCTCTTGTTTTCACTTGAACAGATTGTACTTGCACATCACAGCTGTGGCGCAAATGAATTCCCGACATCTGTGCACTGTTACTCATATCCACCTCATTAACTGGATTAAAACTGACCCACTTTCCCTCAAAAAAAGCAAAACAGGGGGATTTTACGACATTCTGAGCAGCCAACAGGCTTCTTTAAATTCAGTACTCAATCAAAACAACATTCATGAAGATTTACTTTGTGTTTATTCCCATGAAAACTGAATCAGGGAAATATCTGTACATTCAGCTGAGTTTGGCTCTTAGTGCAGGTCCAGGATGTCATCTGAATTAAGTATGAGTGGTGCTATAATCTAATTTTATTTCATAAAGCAATCAGTGACTGTATAAATATTGAAACTGCACATAGTTCAGTTGGAGCAGTCATTGGTAAAAGAGGTTATAAGTGAATTCCCCTTGTTTTTCGGAGAAGTCAACTTAAGCTTGGCAGAGCTTTTCAACAGAGCATCAAACTGCAGATGAAAGCAAAAGGAAAAATATTGAAATTCATCCCAAACTGCAAGTAAATGAATGTCTAGGTCACTCCTTTTATTACCTTTTACCTCATTTTTAAAGTAATTCTGACGTTGAATTCTAAAGATTGTTTGTGCATGCGTCAGCAGTGCGGCTGGTCTGCCAGAAGCTCTTCTAAATTAACTTTTTATCCAGGTTTAAGGCACATTTTTAGTAGTTTTACATTTTTTCAACCAGATGAAAGATTTTAGTGACTGGACGTCTGGATATTAGGTTATCTGAGAAACAGTCTGAGTAAATGTCAGCAGCAGCTCAGTCCCTTCCCTTGCATGCATCAGCAGCATAAGAGAAACACAGATTTTAACGTGTAAAGGCTTTATTTTGTATTTTTACTGTTTAAAATCACAGATCCATTTGATTTTGAGAGGAGGGGACCTCTGCAGATAATTTGGCTCTCGCTAAAAATCTCCTGAACATCTGGATCTTCAGTTACCCCCAAAAAAAGCTGAGTAAGCATTTGCAACAGCCACTGCGAGCAGCCCGTCTGTCTACGTGCCAGACATTGTGGGAGGAACGCTGAAAGCAGTTTCACATCAAAAATCTGTGTTTTACCATTTTTTTTTTCCCAGGATCTGGTTGTTTTGGGGAGGATGAGACCTCTGTGGATAATCTGACTTATGATAAAAACACCCTTCCACTGACAGACTGAGCAGCATCAGGGAAACACTTATTTTTGCTGTGATTTGTTTCATTTAAGTCATCTGGCTGGTTTGTTTTGCAGTGGTGGTGACCTTTGCGGATAATTCGGCTACCGGTAAAATGCTCCTGAAGAATGAACACTAAAGGAGTTCTAACCAGGAGACAAACATTGCTCTGTCTTTGTTGTTTAAGTAAGAAAAAATCAGGCTGAATGCAGACTAACCTAAAAAAAATTTGACAAAATCTAACCATTTCAAATGACAAACACATTTTTTTGAGCTTGAACCCTCCATCGTGCACATCAGTGTGTTTTGGAGTGTGTGTGTTTTTGTCACAATTTCAATTATATATTTAATAGCCTTGTGCTATTTAAGTCCCTCATATAATAAGTTTGAGCACTTCACCCGTCACCGCTGTGTGCAGTCACGGCTCTCAGTGTAATTACTTTCCCAACTCTGAAAAAAATAAATCCCTCTGATAACATTCTTCCTGTCTGGCTAAATTTTCCATGACACAAAGCCCCAGGCATTAATGCACATTAATGAGACTAGACACACAGACATGTACACACATGGCCGTGCAATCATTATACTGACACAATCCACCTTCTAGCCTAATCTTTTGTCATCTGTTAACTATTTCTATCAACAAAAGGCCTCGAGCTCAAACACATCAAAACATCAAAATCCTTAAAAACCTGCAATTATAATTTTACCTGTGTGGAGGGATAGATGTATTTAGAATAATTCCAAATATGAATTATTACGTGTGATAAAAATGTACTTAAAGTATCCAAAGTAAAAGTACTCATGAAGTGGCAGATTAGTATGTTATTTCATACAATATTTAGACATTTTACTACTGGAGCACACCAAGAATTGTGTAACTTTCCACCACTTATATTCAAAAAAAAGATTTTTACATCGTCCAATATCAACATTCGTGTCAAAAAGCCATGAGAGAAAAACTAAAATAAGTGAATCTGGGCTATTATCAGACATGCTCACAATCACAGAAACAACTTTCCACTGTCACTGCCATGAAAAAAAGCAGGCTTCCAAAGCATATGTTCAGGGAAGCTAAGGGGAAGCCACTGTTCCTATGAAAAGAAGAAAGCAGGAGGGGGTCCAGTATGCTCCAGGTCCAAATCAAGGGCACGGGAACTTATTTTTCAACACATGCAGGAAGTTTCCACAGGCCATCCCCAGTGCAGGCACACCACTTACCACACCAGGCTGTTAATACCACCACCAACTCCCATTTCCTTTCAACAGTTGCTGTGAGTTTGTTTAAGAGGTTGGGTTGGCTCGCTGTATCTCGTTTCACATGACACTCCACTATCACTGGATGAGCACTTTGGGATGCAGTTAATCTCTGAGGTAGATGTTGCGCAAAGTCCCAGAGAGCGGCTGCATGGAAGATATCAGGACATTTGGTTTTAATGCTGAATGTGAGAGGGATCTGGGTGGACCAGACAAATGTACTGGCACACATTTTTCCAACAGTGCAGTAAGTGCTTTTTAGTCATAGGAGGACTTTGACAGCATTTGATAGTACATGCTTGTTAGTGTCGGAGCAACTCATAATATATTGCACACTGGGTTGCAAAAACAGGTTTTACTTTTAGCACAAATTTGACCTTATGATGTCCACTTCTCTGTGTCAGTGTCTCTTAGTTTGTCTTAGCCCCACCTTATCCTTCCTGCCCATCCTACCAAGCGCCTTGAGGACATTCTCATCTTTACTCACCACACCTACATTTCACAGCCAAAGTGTATTCTTCTTCCAGGAGCCTCCAATTTCCATCCAGTTCATCTTTGAATTCCTCCAGGTTTAGGCCTTTGAAATGACATTAGCAGAAAGGAGAGGATTTATTTTCAAGAAACTCAACATCATCCAGGAGAGAAGGATATTCATTTCAAATTGGTAAAACACTTTACTTTAACGCTACAGTATGTAATATTTCCCCATTAAAATTTCTGAAAATGACTAGACCTTTGTCATATATATTTTGTTGTGTATTTACATTATCCCAAAGGCTTCCAATGTTCAAACAAACAGAAATCTGTAATTTTATTCATTGTCACCTGTCAATCAAATCATGTCCTCTTTAACCCTTCTAGTTTCTCTTAGAAACATCAGATGATCAGCAGGGAGTAATGGTAAATTATGAAGTGTCACAGAACTATACCAACAGTAACAGTATTATAATCTTTTATTTGTCACACATCAGCATCAACACAGCAATCCAATAGAGACCCAAGTTATTGATATATATCAGTATCAATCCATCTTACTACAAAATGCTGTAATGAATAGGTAATTTGTATGCTAAAATGATTTCTTCAACAACATTCAACAAGGTAATAAACTTATTTTTTAGAATGATGACAGCACTGACCAACTCCTTGATGGAATTCATCGCATAATGTTAGCTAAAGTAGCTGTTTGGTTCGTCATCCAGCGATAATTTAGCAATCTAGCACTGAATGGAAACAACAATCCCATTATCCTACACACTTTAAATGATCTATGGTTTGGATTGACAGACACCTAGCTTCAAAAATGAAAGTGTGTGTTTAAAAGGAGAGTGAGCAAGCAAATGCTATTCATTAATTCACCCATTATGCATTATCCAAACTCTGGTCACTGTGGTCTGGAGCCAATCCCAGTTTAACACAGGGTGAGATGGGTAACACCCTGGACAGGTCGCCAGACTATCACACAAGACTATCACTATCATGCTCTCATTCACTTTTACGGGCACTTTAGAGTCACCAATTAAAGCTATGCCTAAATCCAAATGTCTTTGGACTGTGGCAGGAAGCTGGATGACCCAGAGAAAGAAAAGCCCTTAAATTGAGGTATTTTAATTTAAATTCATTACAGTATTGTGGCAGATCAAAAGATTGATATATAACAAAAAATGTGGCTTTGTAAAGTAATTTATTATTTTTAACAGACTTGAACAGATGCAGTCCTAGCCATTTACATTCCGCTGTATTTGAGACTAGTCACAAGTGCTGCCAGCAAACCTTTAGTTTCAACCACCAGGGGGAATATTGCTGTGTTCTTTTGTCAATCTCAAAAACATTGGAAAATAAAAATAAACATCAGGTCCATATAAAGTGCTGTAAGTTAACACATCAAAAAACAATAAGACCACTTTTCTGAGCAATACAAGTATTAAACACTGAACTTGTTGCTTTTCCTCTGCTTCAGATACTATAAAACAAAACAGACCCATCAATCACAGTGCTGTAAATTAGAACAACAAAAATAACATTGTTATCATAACTAAATAAAGTGCTGAAATAACATCAAGCAGTCACTTATAGTCGGCTACAGATGACAAAGCAGCTATGCTGACCTCATGCCTCTTATTTCTTCTTCGACTTTGGGCGAATCCTCCACCAAAGTCTCAAGTTTGCTTTTCTTTTCGCCGTCGTACATCTTGCTGATTTTGGTCGTCAATGTAATGCACGGTGGCTTGTATGACGGGTCACGGGACGCAGTTTGCAACACCTCTGCTAACCGCAATCCACTTGGCAAGAACATTCGTCAGCCTGTCGGTCGCAGACTCGCTCATACGCGGGGTGTTTCTCTTTAGTTTGGCGAAGAGCTTTACTATGGCTCACTAAATTGACAACGTCTTCGCTGCTAGCGTTAGCTTTAGCTGCACTCACGACTGGATGCTTTGCGTTGATGTGGTAGGCTAAACTTGAGCTGCTTCGGTGCTAAGCAAACTTCTTCTTACAAAGCAGACATATCACTCTACCTTTATCAATGGTGCCGTCGGGGCGTTTTTGAAATGTAAATGTCCCGTTCATTGGACCGATAACTCTCATATGCTCCTCCAGTTTCACCTGTCCTCTTCACCTTGCCCTCCCAACTACAATAGGAGCCTAAACAAGCCCAAACACAATTACAGCCAATCCATGTCCACCTCAGGGTGTGACTGACCATCGTTTCCCACCCCCAACAACTCCAGCAAAAGAAGCCCTACTCATAGAAACGGATTTTTATTTTTTTTTAAAAAGGCAGCTCGCACACAGAAACAGTAAAGTTAGAGATTAAAAATTAGATTGACGCGATTAAAAAACATAACGCGTTAATTATGACTGTAATTAATTAATCGCAATTAACGCGATAATGTGACACCCCTAACACACAAGTCCTGACTGCTTCTTAAAAAACTATCATGTTTTATAGTGTAACGATGCTTAGGAATGCTTAGGTTGAGGCGCAAAAAAATGTGTTAGGGTTAGAGCAGGATCACTTCAAACTGTGGGGGACCTTGGTCATAACAGGACACCATTTAAAACACAGATGTCCTTGATGTCTTTTATTCTGGACTGCTATTTAAAGCTCTCATTATGAAACACTTTCTACTGTTACTTTAACTTAGAACACTATGTATGGCTATGTATATGCAGGCAGAGTGACATATGGTTAAAATAGGCAGTGTGGCAGGTGGTGATTAAACTGAATAGAATGACAGACATAAAAAAATGTAAATGGGTTAGGGAGGCCACATGATAACACACTATATTAAAACGGAACAAATATGGTTGCATATGATACAATTAATTAATAACTTTGGAATGTGGTTCACATAGGCTAAATGGTGGAAATGATGAGATAATGTTCATGCATTGTCATCATTGTACTGAGCTCTGACTGTGAGACAATGCAACTATCAGACCCACATAGTACACATCAATTCTCCAATGTAACTGTAGCTATCAGATAAAGATTGACACAATATCAACAAATCACAGAGACAGGAAACAGATTGTGACAACACAATGAAGCTTAATGTAAATGATATTGTAACAATTAATTGTGACAGAAAACGGCTTGAATAGGCTTATTGTCTTCTGTATGGGACTGAGTTTAGATGAAAATGACCTGCTTTGCTGCCAAGAACACAGTAGATTTAATCAGTATGGGATGAGGAGGAACACATTGCACTTTGACTGAAGCTGGTAGACTCAATGTCTTACTGTGTCGTCTCACACTGGATACAATAACTTCAACTAATTCCCACACATTACAGACAAAATAGGTCTTTTGACAACCAAATCACCCATTTGGCCGATTCCTACAAGCATTTTCTGCCACCACTATTGTTATAGCTGCAAGAGCTTTGTACAAAGAATGGATTTAGACTTTGTGGATATTAAAGGCGTGATTAGCCCATAAACGTTTTTAATCTTCTCTGCAGTTGGTCTCAACAATAAAGAGCATTCTAGCGTCTTCAAACTTATTCAAGTAACTTTCCAGATATACCAGACATCTGTTTTCAGCATGCACCTCCAAAAAGCATAAATTGACACACTGTGACTAGCTAAATATATTAGTCCATTTCACAGCTAAAGAGACAGATATTACTGAATTAGTAGAGATAAAAATGGAGGTAAACAGAGTATTTCCATTCATCAAGTTGCCTGAAACACAACTCCAAATGAATAATGATGTTTCATCCCAGCTATTCTGTGTGTTGCTAAATGTTCAATGTGTGAACTACAATGATCGTAATGTTGAATATGTGTTGGGTTTAGAGCATCTTTTCATCGGCCTATTTGCAGGATAATGCTGGGCCACTCATACATCTAAATCCTCTCTGGTCGTGTCAAAGAGGAGAATGTTGTCCAAGCTCCACTCCATATTGAACAATGTCTTCCATCCTCTCCATGATGCACTGGCCCTGCAGAGGAGCATCCTCAGCAGAAGGCTCCTCGCACCAAGATGCACCACAGAGCGCCACAGGAAATCATTCCTGTCAGTTTATGTATAATGTGTGTTTTATATTGTATATACTTTGAATACAAATTGTATATTTGTTTTTAGTTCCTTGTTTTTATTTTATTTATTGTATGTCCGACCTCTTACTTTTATATTTTTACTCTGGAGTCTCTTTAACAAAAGTAATTTCACCCTGGGGATTATTGAAGTAATTTTGATTTGGATTGAATGAGCCTGGATCCCAGCTCGTTTGGCTTGTTTCTGATCCTGATTTTAGTAGATTTTAGTCAGAGTAGTAGTCTCTGAAACACAACACTAAACTCTTTGTGCAAAACTTGCTTTGTAGCATTCTTTTGATAATTCTGTAATATCTTACACATTGCTCCTTTAACATAACTATAAAGTTTGTTTGAGTTAAGCGAAAGAACTGTTATACAGTGTTAAATTTAGGAAAAGTTTGCCTTCAAAAAGTCAGCATAGACTGTTGGCAGGAGATGGGACACATTTATAGCCACACTAGCAGCATGACTTCAGGTGTGGCAGTATTGGTCTGTTTCTTAGTTGATCCAAACTGAAATGTCTCAACAAAAACAGGAGGGATTGCCATGGAATTTGGTACATATCTCCATGTTGCCCAAAAGACAAATCCTAATGCATTTTGTAATCTCCTGAATTAAACTTCAGTGCCACCATGTGGGTTTTAGTGAAACATCTCAACAACTATTGGATAGAATGGTGCAAAGCAGATGCTCAATTGGCCATTGCCCTGTGGGAGCTCTGAATAGAAAGCACTTCCCTTTAAAGTTGAACAGCACTGTAATCTGATGAGGCAGCTGGTTAAACTCCAGATGAGCCTGACTGTAGCCTCGGGTCCTCCAGCAGTTTTTTATTAGCTGTTTTGCTGGCTGTAGATTAAAGACAAATGATCTGGCCTTTGCTTTTAGGCCTTGTCAGCCTTAAAACAACTTGCATGAGGAGCTCAGTCAGGCTAAATATATTATCTTTTACTTGTTAAATTTCAGTTTTAAATACTTCATACTTTTCTTTTCACATTTTACACAATTTACATCTTCTATCATCTAATTGTTTTCAGGTACTAGATAAGTTAAAACAACGATGACGAATTTGTGATTCCAATTATATACAGAAATAGTAGAACTCAAAGAACACCTAGTTTGATGAGCCAATATTTCAGCAGGGAAAGGCATCAAAACAGTTGCATGGCTCCATAATAATGACAGAGCTGTTATTATTTCTCCTGTTGAGGTATTTTTGTGTTGCCATGTGTCAGGAAGCCCATGACCAGGATACCAGCTCTTGATGTTTTTCCTACACAGAACTGGAAACATTCCTTGAAATGCATCTATGACTCCCTTTGAGCAGCAACCCCCACTTCCCAATGCAATGTCTTGATCCTGCACATCCACTGATACTGAACACAAATTCAATTAAAGTCCTGATTTTATATTTTTTGCATGAGCATTGAGTGGGGGTGGCTGGACTATTCCTGAAACCCATCAAAACCTGTGTGTTGAGTACTTGAGATCGTGGGTGGGCTGTGTTGCCTTTTTTCCATAATGCAACAGTGTGAGAGCAAATTCTATTTTCCCGTGAGTTGACTGTCACTTTAAGTGGGCTCACAGGTCAGGTTAGTCATTGTTATGATGAGTCATTCATGCTGCAGTGCTGGAACTAACACTGCGTCAGATACAAAGTTTATTTTCTAACACTACAGTTGATATCTATTTCTGATATCATCTTTAAGTCCAACATTCAGGGGGCCTAAAATATCAAGCATCGAGTCTGTAGTGTTTATATTACATAATATATCTTTCAAGCTTTCATGGTCTTCCTCAGTAGATGGAGCCTGATCAGTTGCTGGAGATCGATCTATTGACATACAAGCTCAGGAGCCATAGGAATACAATAACACTGGAACAGACATCTCCATTCAATTAATAATGCAGGATGACAGAGCAGCAGCCATTTTTATGTGTACTGTTAGCTATTGTACTACTGTTGCAGACTAATATCTGTAATTTCAACCTCCATACAACTGTGGCTAGTCTCAGACTCACTAGCCACCAAATGAGTAAAGCTTAACAACATAATGGTTCATCCACACACTTTTGTCACAGCAATGACACAGTATTACCCTTGAGTGATACATTTCTGTAATGTAGCATGTAAGAGTGCTGGAATTTGCAAGCTAGCTAGCTAACTACCCAGTCATGTGCTGGTTAGCTAGATAGCTTGCTTTGTAGAAAGAATGGTGGAATTAGCTTAATAGCTAATAAGCCAGCTATGCCCCTCTTAGCCAGACAGTTTGTTAATTCTACCATAATTTCAGGTTACACTGGGTCCCTCTGCCTCACTCCCCACAAATTAGTGACTACTTCGCCAGGCAGCAAGATCTTACAAAATTATTTGAAATGACCACAATCTCTTAACACCGAATAACATGAACAATGCCATTGTACAGTCAATGGGGATCCTTTTCCTGCTGGGCACACGTTTTCCCTGGTATACCAAAGTTGTCACACTCGGGGCAGGAAGGAGTGGTAGTGGATGAAACATGTCGTGTGGAAAACAAAAGTAAACAACTTTTACGTAACTTTGGTGGCCCACGGTTTGTAAATCACATATTTTCATGTAACTTCCATCTTCCATGGTTTCACTTCCGGCATTTCCAGTATATTTATATACTTTTTAAAATGTCTTTATCAAGCATTATGTGCCACTAGCACGGAATCGGTGGTCATGGTAATTTCATGCAATTTTGTGAGATCAGGTCACACCAAAACACCACCAGACTGCAGTGCTAATCAACTATTTAACTAACTGTTCATCTCAGGCCAGTCAGTATCTACTATTAAGCTTAACATCCCCACTGACGTGCATTGTACCAGTTAACAACAATCACCATTTTGTTATATACCAGCAAAATTATCAAACAGTACAGTGTTAATTCTAGTCTTATTCTATTTCTATAGAATAACTCCAACCACTGCCAATAAGATATGGCATTATTATCTTAAACAAAAACCGAAAAGAAAGTCATTCATTATGCAGGAAGCTGCACACTTACTTTATTAATAACTTTAATTGTACAATTCTTCTGCCTCATAACCATTTATGTCCACGTTCATTTCTTTCAGTCATAGGCCTGAACTTGAACAACCCCAAACTCCTGCATTGCAGAGTATGTTATACAATGTGTCTTCCTGATGTAAATAAGATATTTCAAAGTGGTGTCCCTAGAAAGGAAGACCACTTAGGATGAAAGCTTCTTTGGCAGTTAGTAATCTTTATGAAGTTAAAAAGCTCAATAAAGTACTTGAAATCAAAGCAGGCATAAAGTTTGTTATATTTAGGCTGTCTACGTTGCTGACTAATATTTTCTTGTTTCTGTTCCCAAAGATTTTCATTTGGGTAAATGTCTATTAAGTTATGATCTTGTGTGGGAAGTGTCTGCTAGTGTTGCAGTTAAATGGTCACTATGGCAGCAAATACTGAAGATGAAAATAAGATCCAAAAACACACCTGTAATGACCGCTTATCACCATAGTTACCACCAAAACAAAGATATCAGAGATTTAAATAAAGACTTGTCTTGAAGTTATCACCCATATATTAACACCCATTCAATTGCATGATAACATTTGAAATAGTGTTAAATTATTAAGATTACTTCAGGCCTTAAACTGATTTAAAAACATAAGGTTAAGTGTTAGGGTTAGATAAGGTTTTTGAGCACAGTACAGCATACTTAAAGCTGTAAAGTCAAGCATCTAAAGCAGATGAAAGCCACCTTAGTGCGGATTTCTCCTAAACTAACAGCGACCACATATGGAGACCGAACAAGATATACTATTATGTGTAAAAACCAGATTGTGAGTATGCTTGCATGAAGGAAGTGAGGGAGTAATATAATTTCCTTAATTGCATTCACTTACGAGCAAAGGGCAAAAGACAGAGCAGAAATTCTGTAAACAATACATCCTCTGTTTACAGAAACCTCTTATCTGGGGATGTGCAGGAGATTACACACGAGCAAGATTTGTTTTGTTTGGAACTAGAAAAGGAAAGAGCATTGCCACTCACTAAACCAGTAGATACATTCATAAACAAAACATTCAAACCATGGAGTTTAATACAATTAATCCATGACATTAGTTCTTAGGAAGTACACATATCCACATTTTTTATTTTTTTTTTTATCAATGTTTTTATTGTATTTTCAATGTTTTATTATTATTTGACCCCAAATGTGTTTTGGGTTTGAAGGCAAGTAGTTACATTCAGGATTAATTTTTTTCCCCTTTGGACAGTGGTTCCCAAAATGAGGGTCAGGGGTTCTGGAAATAAATCTGACAGGGTCAAAACATGATTAATGAGATAGTAAAGAAAAAGACATAACATCACGGCCACACATAATTAGTAATTTTTTTTCTGGCTTTTCTATATCTCTGCTCTTTTTTCTACTGATATACTGGATAAAAATGTAACAACTCGTTAAAGTGCAAAGACTACTTGTGATGAGGTGTCACAAGTCAGCATTTCCAAGCTATGCAGGCTCATTGGCCAAAAGCTTTTTGAAGTTAGCACTAGCACTAGCTAGCTAGCTTGGTGAGCAAAGTGCAAAAATTAAATCGCAGACCCCTTCGAGTGCCTTTTAGTATGACATTTTCAGAGGCCCAAAGTAAACTTTCATGAACTGAAAACATACTGTGAAAGACTTTAAGCTGTGAGATGAAAACATGGAAATGTATACAGTGATCTGTGGTAGTGACTTGACAATGGTAGGTAAGATTGTCACACCCAAAATCATACCCTGTTAAAAATCATCTATTTTGCTCTAAATGAGACTATAATTTACTAAATGAACATCATGCTGTATTGAAGAAAAATTGGATCCAGTGACTAAGTCCATAAACCAAATGAAGTGGGAAACAGGGTCATAGCGAACATGGCTAACCCCCCTGTGAAATACCTTTTAGTTAATCTGTTGCTTCAATTCATTCCATGGACGATACACTACTTGGTCAGCTGCTAAGTGCAGCAGAATCTAGTGGTACATTGCCACATATATGTACTGCAGTATAAGGGTAAAGAGCCCCTCTTTACTAGCTGAGCTTCCTGTGTGCATTCATGTGTAATACATTTTTCAAGGTGCAATGCTCATTCAGCTGTTTGCTGCGCACACCTCTCACAGTTCATTATGTTGACATGACGGGGCATTTATATGACCTGCTCTCACACTGATTCTTGCAAAGCATGTAGCACGCAGTCTGCTGCTTGGTAAGGTGATCTCTAAAACCACTGCCACTTATACTGGTAGGTGGCTTATTTCCACCAGCAGTGTGCTCAGATGTCTTGTTTATAGCAAGATAAAGAATTTCTGAAGACACTGCCATGTATTTTGCTCCCTACACACTGATTTTTAAATTCAAAATGCAATCATATCCCTTTCTACTGATTTTATGCTTAGTGTTGGATGGAGACCTGTCTATTCCATTAGGTGAAAGACACTCATACGCAGTGTTCTTTTCAGTTACATATTCATAAGTTTAAATCGTTCAACTCGACTCAGAAAAACAGTATTTTAAATATATTTTCTTGTCATCTTTGATACCATACTTCTATGAAACCAGTGATTCCCTGATGTTGGTGCTTGTCGATTCCGTCACTGTGTACCTTCTGTCAGGCTGCAGTGAAAATTGAGCTTAATCAAGATGCATGTTTCTATATTTTCTCTCATCTGCATGACTCATATGAATAATTGCGGTTCACAACGAGCTGGTTGGGACACATTACTTATAGCTCTGTATTGTGTGGTATTGTGTTGCATTGTGACAAACTGGCTCAGGGTGTTAAGGACAGAGTTTACACAAGGTTATACTTCTATCTAAGGTAAGGTAAGTACATGGTACTGGAAGTGAGGTTGTAACGTTGTAGATGTAAAGCATGGCTTAGCTACACACGTGTTACGCACTTAAGTTACATGAAATGAGAAAAAACAAGGTTCATTTTTTTATTTTCACATGGGACAAAAATACCGGTCTGCTGGGACAGGAGGCTTGCCCCCCAAAATATTATTTACTTAATTTTTTCTAAGTAGTATGTTTTGCTTTGCCCATGCATTTTTCCACTAATTACCACTTAACTACACAGTGGAATGTGTTACTTTTGGGTGGACAAACATAACTATCTT
>CAFUXE010001191.1:239393-263215 GCA_903364295.1 Serranus cabrilla | reverse complement strand
ATATATATATCAGTATTACTTCTCAGTGTTTTTTTTTTTTGCACTGCACAAATCTGCAACACACACACTATTCACACATACTCAAAGAAAGATTCACCCACAATGCATACAAAGACACCCACACAGCTCCCATTACACACACGCAAAAAGCCCTGTCAAGGCGAGCCACTGTTACGTTACACCTGTCATCACACTCTCCACCGTCAGCTGCCAAGCAGCTTTCTGGCTGATGTGCATTAGCTGCTTCCTGGAAGCTCTTCAAGCTGGATATAGACCCACAGACACAGCACAGTTTCACAGGTTGACCAATAAAACTGCCAGCTGCTGAAAGAAACCTTTTCTTAAATAAAAGTATTCCTGGGCAGGATGGATATCTTGAGTTGTGCCCACTTATCTAAAGATATTTAAGAATAAAAGAGACCAATGATGCTTCCCTGACCGATCTATAGAGCTATCAGTCACAGCTTAAAAAGAATATGATCTCTGCTGCCTGTTTTTATCGTCCATTCTCCTGCTCTTGCTCTCACTTAACCAGTCTTCCTCTGACAAAAGCATTCAGTTCAAATTACTTCTCTCCAAAGACACACTGCTCAGTAACAGATCCTCTTCTTTCTCAACTGGTCTCCTCCATATAGGATCACGTTAGTGCCTTCCAACTTGCTGCGGCACTAGATATGTAGGGGCAACACCTTTCCCGCTCCACCTGCATCCCCCTGGTACTTATGAGAGACTTCTAAAGTAACCAGCATTTTCATCATCACTGAGACCACTGATTATGCATATTGAGGCACAGGAGAACCAGAACCAGGACTGAGCACATCAGACTGTTACATCTTGCTGCAGTAAAATTAGAGGTTTTCTAACAGCAGTCTGGTGCTCATGGAAACACTCGCTTTTGTCCAGAGGCCATGCTCAACACGAAATTAAAGTTCTTGTAGTACCTCAAAACCCCTTCAACAGAAATTTATAATGAAAAAAACCCTCTAAAAACATTGCATTGTCCCACCATTTCACATCCTGTAAGCCAAAGCCCCCCTGGGTGTTTCCCAAGGAATGGGAAAGCTTGGTGAACCCCTCACCCCACACACGGTCAGAGAGAGAGCAACAGCAAGACTCTCAGATATCTGCACCTGTCCATGCTGTGAACCCAAGGAGGCCCCTGCTGGGAGGCTACGGGGTATAAAGAGAAGTTCAGAGAGAGATGGAGGGATAGACAGGGAAGGGAAAGAGTGCTGGGAAGAGGTCAGACAGAGTCAGGCTCAATTTCCTGGTACACTGCGTTGCTCAAGTAATAACGTAAAATCCAGATAGTCTCTAATTTAAACCAGTCTAACTGTGGCGTACCCCACCCTCTCTGGATTAAACCCTTTTATTAAATACAGGGAGATAAGCATTTAATATTTCACAACAAGAAGAATCGTCAACAAAAAATGACACATGATCCGAATGTTGCCATGCCCAAAGCTTCATTATCACATTTACCAGTGGGAATCACCCAGACAATTGTGTGAATAGTTTGGATGTTTGGACATAGGACTTACTTACTTGTACTGATCTATCAGGGTAGGATATCAGAAACATGTAGCTTGGAAATCTCACAGCCACCCAATGGTGCTGACAGACAGGAATGAACCACAGTAGCTAAACCAGACTGAGTGGATGGAAACATTAAAGCCCTGGTCTGCAGCCACCATAGCCTCCCAGTAGGCACATTGGGGCTTTGAGCTAATTGCTAACATTAGCATGCATAAAACGACAATACTAACATGCTGATGTCCAACCAACCAGCTGGCCAATGCTGCCATCCCTTAAGCCTTATGGTTAATTTAGCTTAAAACGAAACAAAAGATGTTTTCTTAAACTTGCATGTAAATGAGCAAAAATGAGCATAACATTAGGTATCATCAAAGCACAAGCCTATGCCTCAAACTGACAGTTGAGCCTGATAAAATGCAGAAGCTGATGAGTAAACCTGACAGGCTGAGTCTGAAGACATTAAACGAACATTACACAGAGGATTATACCATGTTCCCGTGGAAACAAGAAACATTCATGTGTGTAACAACTTGTGTTTACACCCTCAGACAGCTCAAGACATGACCGACCCATGTGTGCCTTTACCACATTATCATTCAACTAGAGTGCAGTTATCTCCATGTTTTTAAAGAGCTGGAAGAAGCTGCTGGGGCAAAGGATGTTTGGGTTGCCACCTTGACCCTGACCAGTTAAAGAGATTTGAAAAGATAGTTGTGTGGTCCGTAATGATGATGATGTGTTGGTATGTGCATGGATACAAGCTAAGAAATTAGTGTATGTTTCATGAATAAGGCCCATGTTATGTCAATATGAAATGAAAACTCTTTAAAATAAGAAGCTCCAACATTTGAGGTTGATGGATCCCCTCTGAATATCCAAAAAAGTCCATCCAGCAGTTAGTCTTGGTTCCATGAGCTCAGTCAACATTCTCTGAAAAAACACTTGTCTGACCTAATGGCAGTAATTTCCGAGATTCCCCAAAGGTAAACAGTCTTGTTCAGCGTCTTTCCAGTCAAGTTGGCCTTTCTCCTACATATACACAACAGCAGCTATCAGTACAAGACAGGGTAAATGTTTTCATTAAGTTAAAGGCCCCCCTTCTTCACCATTTCCTCTGCTGTCATGGAGGAGTGCTGGGTGGGGGTGATTAGATAGCAACATGCACACACACATTGGCGCCTTCTCATCCTGTGAAACTTTCCATTCTCAATCTAAGCTCAGGTACTAACACTGTAGCCAAGTACTGTGAGGAATGTGACATCTCTTGTGGCTGCAGAGCATTTTGGTCTAATGAGATAGAAGCAAAATTATTATCTGGAATGGAATTCACACTCAGAGTACAAATCAGGTCAATAAGCATCCATCACCAAGAGAAAATCTCCACTCCTGTCATGCTTATTTACTGTATATTTTATTGATATATCAAACTTGTCCCTGTGGCAGAAAAGCAGCTGGGTCTAGGAAATCTGCTTATCTTTGCAGTTTCTCCTCTGATTCATAGAGGATCAAATAAAAGAAGCTACAAGGTTTAATATAACAAGAATCCCTCTGCATATATTTAAGAGACAGTGATCGGTCTTTATCAGCTCAGAGGCATTAAATCAACAATAAAACACAAGAATATGTTGGGGTTCAAACACTCGGGATCCAAGTCTGCTTTGCATTCGAAATAAAGGCCTAGTGCATGGGATCTATTCAAGCAATCGATACTTGATTATAGCCAAGTGGCAACACCCATCCTGAAAAGTGAAGCCAATGCAGGAGTGCCTTAAACCTGCATTCTTTCTAATGACCAGGAGGGGTTCAAAAGAAATTTAGAAGTCTATGAGAAATTACTATACGTCTCACTTAATTTATTACCTCAGTAAACACTTTCCTAACATGTTTATGGTCAAAATATCCGACATTAGTTTGATAAATGGGTAAAAGGTTTGCTTCAGGGCAGGTCTTGCTGGTTATTGACAGGTCTACCAGGACATGCTCTGTGTTTTTGTCTTTGATCTTTGAATTTTGGCCCTTTAACAGTTTATTTTCACTTCATGAAAGTTAATTGTCACATTTTTGTTGATTGTCTCTAGTTTTCAGTTGTCCTAAAGGCCACTATGCATGAAAGATGGTCACTTCTGGCTCCAAAAAACAAACAAATTGGCAATGGCAAAAAAAACAAGAATAAAATGACCAAAATTCCAATCTTGACAGCTTGGGTCTGTTTTGTGTCATCAAAACTATGTATTGACACCATTTGTAATATTTTTTGTACGGTTAAATAGTCAAATGTCACATGTTACTTACCAATCAGCATCGGAATGATCTTCTTTCTAGGACTGAATGATTGTGAAGTTGGTGAAGGTTCCTTGCAAAGAGTGCCAGCCATGGTCATGTCTACTGTGCCACAAATTGGTGGCTACACCTTCAACTTGATTGACAAGCTCTATGTCTTCGTCCTCTTCTGTTGGACTCAGGGCAAACTGACTGGTGACTCACTATCACCTCTTGAGGTATAAGTGGTATTACAGAACAGGATGGGCTAGGGCTAGCTGGTTTAGCATGCCCATTTTAGTAGATATATCTGCAACACAGTTTTCACATATCTACAAAACTGTAACCTTTTGAAATCCTATTGATCATTTAAGTCATTTTTAGAATGTTTTAAACCAATATCTAAAATTTTGGCCATATCTTACACAATCGACCTTAAACTCAGCCAACACGTAGTCCATGTTGCACGTTAAATTCAGGTGCTCTAATCCAAATCTAGATATAAAATATATAATGTCTATGTGTAAAAGAAAACACTCTTTCACTCTTGCCAGAAAGTGTAAATGAGATAACAATGTAATATCTCCCATGCTGTGCAGTGTACAAATGTATCACTGCTTTTGAGGCTAAGTGCAGGCGACAGCGCCCTAAAGCAGCTTACCCTCACTAGTTACCAGGAAGTGGTGTGCAGCCTTACTTATTCAGGTCACGGAAGAAAGAGAGAGACAAGCCACCAGCAGCAGAGAAAAAGAAATGTTTGTTCACAACAAGAAATATGTGCCTCAAACATCTTCATGTGAAGATATTTCATCTTAGCTGCTGGTGAGTTAGATACACACCAGCTGAGGCTGGTTGGAAGCAGCGGAGGGGGAATAAATGAGTAGTACAGGGAGTTATAATTGGATGAAATGGAATACAGAGGGGGCTGGTGGTGGGGCTGGTCTTTAGCCTTGTGTTGTTCAATTAGAGAGTTGTGAATGAACTTTTGAACTCATCTGAGAGCAGCTTGTGAAATGACAGGAGGAACACATTCTTTAGGGAGACAACTCAACATTAAATAGAAGCTGAGCTGTACATTGTGATAGTGAACTTCTTTGTGTTGAGGCAGATACTGGAAAAAATCACAACAAATCATTATATTAAGTTCTCTTTGTGAATGTGCACATAGGTATGTCAGAAACACAGCTTCTGGAGCTCGGGGATGGTGTGTTGTAATATAGTGCAATGACAGAATTTACTACTAGTGTATAATCTAGCAGACCTGCAATAATGTATCTCATAATTTCATGAATAATATTACAGCACTAAATATTCCATAAGGACTACACTCAATCTTCATTAATAATGTATCCTTGCAGAGCAGCTTTAGATTGGATTTATGACAGTAATGGTCTCATTGAATTTCAAGTTATAATCTCAAAGATTTTCCTTTAAATAATGTCTGCCATGTCACTATACATCACTGAATTAAGTAGTGCAATGCTGATAGAGAATATGGCCCATGGATGAAAGCTCTTGCATTTGCAGGATAGTCTTCATGACATCACCCATAAATTTCTTCCTAGATTTTCTCCTCCTAACTCCCAGCTAATCCAAAAATGGACAAAGTGACTGACATCTGATTGAATAAATCAGATGTCAGTCATAATCCCCTGTTATAACATTTTTTAAATAGACTTTTCTTAAACTACTCACAACAAAATGGACTGGGGACCTGAACGGCATAAATAAAAGCTTGTTTGCTCCTTTCGACAGTTACCATGGGAACTCTTTGCCAGTGTAGCAGATGTTTCTCATTACTACACCCGACCACTGAGCTACAGAGGTGTCAAATCAGTTACACTGTACTCTTAAAGATTTGAGGTACTTGAATTTGACACTGAACTCAGATTACACTGGCAACATTTGTATTAAGTAAATAATACTAAATGGAATTGTTTGTGTAGTAGGGATGTAATGATACACTCAACCTACAATTTGATGCAATTTATACAGTCTGATCTCACAAAAATATGTGAAATTTTAATATCGAATTACGTGCTTTAGTGGCACGTGGTGGATGGGTTGAGCAAATGGAGAACGGGTTTATGTCCTATGTAAAAAAACAAAAGTAAATGACTTTTAATGTAACCATGTGACTTCCATGGCTCACAGTTTGTGAATTACATTTTTTTCCTTAACCTACCTTGTTTACGTAACTTAAGTAGCCCATGGTTAGTGAGTCATTTCACACATATACAATACATTTCTTGCGTCATGTGTGGCCTCCCTTTCGGCATTTCCGGTTTATGAATATTTCCTTGTAGTTCCTTTTACCAGTAAGTTTTTTGCCCTAAACCTAGGTCAGTAGATTTGTAGCATAAATTTACTGAAACTGCAGCCTTCATTACAACGAAACACGAAAAGTATGTGTATGTATAATGACGTGTGTGCTACTTTTTTAAAGCAATATCAGCTAGAGAGACCTACGATGTCATTTACATGACTTTGGGGTGTGTAGTCCTTTTAATTAGGTATTTCTTATACTTGCAAAATTATCTTTTTTTAAGTTGCAAACGTCATATATGTGGTCTAAAAAACGATTGGTCTCTTACCACCAACTATTGAACATATTATTTCTGAAGGTGCTGTGGTGGTCCACTGGAGGAGAACCAACTTTGCCTCTTTATAGGACCCTCACCAAGTTAAGTCATTTGTAGATATGCTGTTTTAAAAGAGTAATGCATTTCATTTGACATGTCACCGATTTTAATCATCAAAAATTCATCACATTAACTGTCTCACTGAGTATCTTTACATTCCTGTTGTGTTGTGAAGAATGAGAAGGGACCAGACCTTTAATAACCTGAGCAGAAAACTACCTGCACAGGTAACAACATTTCATCGAATACTGGAATGATAAAGTGTGCTGTTCATATACATCTATATGAAGCTGTTGTGCATCTTGATTGTAGTAGATCACTAATGAAGTTACTATGAGTATCTCGACACAGTGGGAGTGGACCAACTTTCACATACCAAAGTCCAGAGGAAAAAATACTAAAATGAGTGACAGCAACAATGTAGTCTCACAATTAAGACAAAAGAAAAATGAACCAAAAACACTGGAGCTGGTGCTGTGCTATACTGTATTAGTATGCAGATACACACACGATAGCAACATTGTCTAATTCAGTGAAATAATAAAAAAAGACACATTGTACGTAAATATATAGCCTATATGTTTTTCACAGAGAATAAAACACAACCAGTTACATTCAGACAGCAGTGTGGAGTCAATGTAGCAAGACTACCAAAGTTACATACAGTACAGTATAAACCAAAACCACAGACATTGCCCTTGATGCTTTTGTCATACTTTACACCATGTCACCTTCACAAACCCTTTGGAGAGTCATATGGAACTACTTCACACATAAATATACACGGCTGTGACTAAATTACTGTAGCTTCTGATTATGATGCATCACTACACAGTAAATTCATTGGTTTATGAAGACTTCATAATGCTGTTATTGTACATAAATTGCTTGCTGCAAAAAATTGTGACAGTCTTAAGTTTAAGCTGAATAGTCTAGAGGAACTGTCCTGCAGATCTGACAAAAAAAAATGCCAACCGTGTGTGTGTGATACTGTTACTTAGGATACTGTGATATATGTTCTTGTGTTTGAAATAAACCCTTTAGCTCAAATATGGCAGCAAAAAATATAAGACTGTCCACACATAAAATACCGCCCCATGTGTTGTTTGTACAGAACCTTATTACAACCGATATTCATGTCTGTAGTTCGCTAGTGGCTGTTATTAATAGTAATTATGAAGGATGCCAAGGGGAAGCGACATTATGGAGTGTAAAAGCAAAGGGTGAAGCAAAGATAAAGGGTATAAAGAACAAAAAGGGTTCACTTGGGGGTGGTGGATGGTTAAAACAAACAGGACTTTGACCCACATGAAAAATAAAGTAAACTTTTTGATCAAATTAAACTCAACAACTTCAGGGACAAGTCAGTTCAGAGAGTTATGTGAAATTCATTCATTCATTTTCTGTAACCGATTATACGAACCTGGGTCACGGGGGGCTGGAGCCGATCCCAGCTGCATTGGGCGAGAGGCGGGGTACACCCTGGACAGGATGCCAGTCTGTCACAGGGCTGACACATATAGACAGACAACCATTCACACGCTCACTCACACCTACGGGCAATTTAGAGTCACCAATTAAACCTAAGCGGCATGTATTTGACTGTGGGAGGAAGCCGGAGAACCCGGAGAGAACCCACGCACACACAGGGAGAACATGGAAACTCTATGAACATGCTAAAAGAGCTCGTTTATTGAACATGCTCATATTTTTGATTAAATAAATGCATAATCTTGCAGGTACTGACTTAACTTTCAACATTTATGTTGTAATTGACAGTAATTGGTTTCCTCCTGTTAAGTGAGGACGGGTTTAGAAAGTTTACAGTTTAAGTGACCGTGTTAACTCAGCCGAATGCACTGTGGCTGCTCAACGCGACGGCTACTGTTGAAAAGCCAAGCACAACATTAATGAAAGTTATTACCACTGACACTTTCGGCTTAAAGTCGAGTTAGTACAGTCATTCCATCTCATTTTTTCTGAGTCTGAAAGTCAGTTACATTGGTAAATAAATATGAAAAGACACATAAAGTTAAAGCATTTAGTGAAAAAAAGAGAAAAATGCACATGAATTAGTTGATATTTTTGGCCTGCAAACTTGCTTTGAATGTGCAGGACACTGACGCTAGGGGTGCTAATAAAAAAAACTCCCTGTGGGTCGTATTTCAAGGTAGGATACAAATGGGGGTTAAAAAAGAACATATACATTTCTAAAAAGTATGTCACTTTTCCTGTTGTGTTTGGAATCAAGTGCTGTAGGTAATCACAGTTGTATTAAAGACTATGACAATATTGAGACATACAAACATTATTATAAAATGACTCATGACTGGAAGAAAAAAAAAGATTCGGAAAGCATTATGTATGTTTTTGTTTTCAATACTCTTCACTAAAATAGCAAAGAAAACATGCCCTTTGGAAGGTTGAATGTAAGTCTTCACATATCAGACTTACTTTCACAAAACATATTTATGTCTGCGCTGGTAATATGGCATAAATAACTTCCACAGAAGGCAGTGATACTTTTCTTTCTTCACTTTCAAATACAGGCCACATAGAAAGGTGATAGACTCTACCAAGGATAATATCAAATAATATGGGCAGACAGATACACCAGTTGGTAACCCCAAACAATTCCCCCCGCTTCCATTCTAAAACAACAAACTTCTTTATCAAAGTCCCACACACTGTCACATAAGACGGTTGCTTCATGGTTGAATGCATCTGAGTATAATGTACTCATAAATACTGTATATATAAATCATGCACGCACACATACACACACTGATATTCAACTTTCTCTCTTCTCAAAAATGCTAGATTTACAAAAATATTTACATCAGCTGATAGTGACTTATGTTCCCAGCATTATGGACGACATGTTAATATGTTCTGAAATGAGGAGTACATACAGGATTTGGGGTTGTGTGGATGAAATGTTAGCTTAACTGTAAAATGTGTCTGACCTGGTTTAGACACAGCCATCTTTAGCTAAATGCTTTACAAAGGTAACTTTTTTTGCGTTTTTTTTTTTTTGCACAGCGTCTTGTGAGACGTGATATTATTATCACTATTGAATAAGGCTGTGTTCAGACTGACATTGCACTAAAAAACTGCTTTTGTAACAGCAGACTTTGGCAAAAAAAAAAATGGAGGGTCATCCTTCGAAAAAGTCAAATCTGACTTACTTTATTTTCAAGTCTATCTTAACACAATGTTCACATGCCATATGTATGTTAAAATGTTGCAGTTATTGTTTCCCCTCTCATTACTAGCTCTGTGTGCTAGCTAGAGAACAAAATAAGCGTCAAGTTAGCTGTATGAGTTAGCTTAATACGGTGGGTTTGTTCTCAAGCTAATGCCTTTTTATTACAACATTTCCTCTGTAAATAATAATAAACCGACACGCAACTAGCTAGCATTAAGATACTAAGCCTGATATGGCTAACAACTGGAGACTATAAAAGAAGTCAACATAGTCACAGAGATTTCCCCCATTGGTTTGAAGACTACTTTTTGTTTCAAGGTTGTTTTGCTTGGTTTTTTGGAGCCAGAAGTGACCATATTTGGATGAGAGGGAGGAGCTGTGGGGGGAGATACTGAGATATCAGCTAACGATAGCTTGGCTAGCAAGGCGTATCGGTAAATAAAAATTAACAGTCAACTACTTAGAGTGTCTTTTAGTAGTATATGCTAAAAAATAAATTTTTAGCCAGTTTACTATCAATGGTTTATTTGCCAGTACGAACAAAGCCAGTCAGCTAGTACAAACAGAAGGAACTGCAACCTGATCTCACAAAATTACATGAAGTAACTATGTTTTTTTAACACCAAATTACATGGTGGTGGCACGTGAATCAAATTTAAATTAAAAGTAGTTTACTTTAGTTTCAATGTGGTACACAAACCCTGTGCTCCTGGGTGAAAGTCCTTTTGTTGGACCCATCCACCGCTACTCTCTCCCGGCCCAAGTGTGACATCCCACATTTGAACTGCATCGCCGTCAATCATTACTACCACTTCACCGAGTGGTGTTGTTAAACCAGGGAATACATGTGCCTAGCATGAAAAGGATCACCATTGACTTTACATTGGCATTGTTTCCATGCTACCAACACATACTTTACTAACATTACGTGCCACCAGCACGTAATTCGGGGTAACACATAACGTGGTCATTTGACATCATTTTGTGAGATCAGGCTTAGGAATCATTACAGCCGATGCCATGCGGCATGTGAGTATTGTGTCACAACTGAATCATTAAAAAGACATTGATATTTCAATCAAACTGACCTTCCTAGATTGTATTTCAGTCTGTCACTGTTCAACCCCTCTTTTTTTAAAGCAGTGCTGTTTTCAGTCTGAACGCTTGGTAATGCTTATATCTGGTTATATCTAAGTAATCTAATAGGAGTAAGGCTAAAGACAGCAGTGAATGGGAATGTGATACATATACGTTCAGAAACAGGTCTTCAAACATCACTGTTACATTCAAGTGTAATGAGAAGATATTGGAGTACATGTGATTTCATGATGGCTTCTCGGTGATAATATTGTGTTAACAAGTTACATTACAACCTACTGTGTGGTTTACAGGATGCACAGGTCACTAAGGATCACTTAAACACACTCAAACATTAGCATGATAAAATCTCTAAAAATGATGCTTGCAAGCTAATGATAAGATTCTATAAATCATCTGCATTAACTGCACACATAGAAACAAACACTGAAACAAACAGGAAATACATTGAAAGTTTACATGAAGCTGGCAACAAATCCTATTTGACTAATTTTGAAAAAATGTAGCATGTCAACTTTAATAAATACTGTATGGTATTTATTTTATTTAATAAACAAGAATATGTTCAGATAAATTAAGTTTAACATGTGATAGATATAACATAGCTTTAATATATTATTATGCACCTGTTAGACGTCCTATCTTCATTCTAGTTTTATATTGAAAATTAAAAAATAAATGAGGCAGGCAAGGATTTCTTGGTTTGGCACTAACCATGTCAAAAGAATTTACAGTGTAACCAAAGGCTTTTTGTGCACAACATGACCCCAGAAGGACAGTCAAGCAGTTAATATTCATCCATTTAAAAAGTATTTTGTCAGGCAGAAAGATCGCAACAATATTGTGACTATCAGAATGCATCCAAGGTCAAGTGAAGCAGTTCAGTGTCAAATTGGAGACAAATCACAGCGCAGGAATAGTTGTATCGAGCTCACCGTACAGTGCTGTTAAAGGGCCTGTGTCGGTGTGACGGGTAGGTAACAGTTTCCTTCAGGTGGGTTGGAGCCATCCTTTTCTTTACACTTTTCTTCTGACATTGTATCTAAAGGAAGAGGCAAGTTTCCCTGTTTGCCACGGAGCTCCAAACATGCTGTAGTTTTTAAGGGGTTGGTAGGGTTTGGGAAGAGTGTTGCTGTCAGGCGAAGGGGCTGTCTGACTTCAAGATGGAGGCGTCGGCGTCGTGGCAGCCCTTGCCGTTCATGTGTTCTGTGTGGCCGTCGATGCTGTAGCAGCCCTGTACCTCTGTGATGGAGGAAGCCGTGTACGAGGCTGATCGCAGCGCGTCTGAGTGGTTTCCTATGCTGCTGCCAAACTGGATTTGATACTGGTTCCAGTGCCTCCTCAAAACCGCTTGGACCTGACCAGAGAAAGAACATTTCACATATTAGTGGGACTGCTAATGATTCATTAATTGAGAAGGAACTATGCGTTATTGAAAGTTCAACATCTTTAGGAAAAACACTTATGTTAGGTATGGAGCAAAGCTTTTAGTGGCAGTGTTTTTGCAATAACTTGCAACTATGGAGTGAATTCTGTTGCACAATATAAATGCCATAGAATTATGACACCATCAGTGTTCATGTGTCAGGAAAATAAAGTTGTGTCAGAACTTCTAGAGAACAATAACACAATAGCTGCAGAAGTGAATCAAGATGGCAAATTCTTAACGGTTCCCTAAATTGTCAATGGTAGCAAATTGCAGCTCCAGTCCTTTCACAATAAAAGCCCTAGCCATATATACTACACCACTACATACCAGAGAGCATTTTGCTAAGAGGCAACTCAACAATATAGCTTACAATAGATATTCCCAGGTGGTGGAAATGGCAGATGCCAATTTTTCCTCATGGAATCTTAGCCTAAATTCAGAGCATTAGACCAATTCCCGACAAGATTTAACAACATGGTTGGTAACAGTGGACTCCTTAGCTCTTCTCCTTTCATTTCGCTAAACAGTGAAGATTAATTGCTCTAATGTTTTTTTTAAAACAAGTTCAATATTTTGAATAAATAGCAACAATTAAGACGTTAATTCTGACAGCTCTAGTAAAAAGACATTTTGTGCTTTTAGGGGGGATTGTTCCCTATAACTAGTTGTTTGCAATCAACTGTTGTTCTCATATTAAAGTAGCCAGTGGCATGTTCCATAAAGCTAGTTTACTAAATAAGCCAAGCTGTATTTCAGTTAGTCCAACTCATTTTTGATTTAGTTAGATTTTCAGCTAATTGTTCGTAGTTCCCAGCATGCGTAGCCATAGTAACTGACTTTGAACTTTGACCAGAGCCCACGGTTAGTAACTTTTACAGAGCATATCTGCTGTGGACACTGCACAGAAAAAATTGATGTATGAATACATTTGTTCTTCAAAAGACAGTTCCAGCATAACTCCCTCTGTTTAGCAAAAATACATTTCTGAATACAGTTAGAGCTGTTGGACTCTGGTGGTTTTGATCCTTTCTTTGCTGTGCATTCTCTCTGAAGCACCTTGTGACAACCACGTTTTGATCGAGCTCTTTATACATGCATTCTGTGTGCCGACAGTGTATTCCTATGGATAGACATAGCAATAACACTGTTTCTTTGTCCATATAATGAGCTTGGGTTTATAATACAAAGGTTTTATACAAACTACATGAGATAGCAGCATAGCCCTGTTATGTGTTAACCCTATTAACAACATACAAATCAGTTATTCATTGGCCTTTGTAAGACACTGACTTCAGGCCAAGACAGGCTATTTTGTATGCAGATCAATCACTTGAATTATTGATGGCAATAAGTGTACAATCCATGGCTGCTGGCCAACAGTTTACAATCTTTAGCCCCGGAGGATCCTGTCAAGACATTCATCTAATACAACATACTGCTCAGAGGAAGTGGCCTATCACAAAGGGGAAGTGTGGATGAGTGTGTGTATGCGCACATGCAAGTCTAAAATAAAACAGTGAAAGGGCATGACCCTTCTTACTTCTCCATTGAAAAAGCAGAAGATGGTGGCCACCAGCAGACCCTGAAATAAAAACAAAAGATACACATGAAAAAAAGGTGATAAACATCTATATAATTGGCTTTAAGCATCAGCGGCCATTTGTTTGTCGGTAATATTTTAAGCCTGGAGATCAAATTGAAGACATTCCGTGAGCTGACTCGGCCTGTTGCTCAAGACGTTTTCCCTGCACTGCCCATGCTGTTACAGCTCAGCATGATCAGATAACACTTCGCCAACATCCAACTGATTTCCACCCCCTTTCAGCTCAGATAATTCATGCCTTCCTTCCTGCTGTTCTTCCACGCGCTACATAAACAACATCTTGTCGGAGGTCGATGGGAATACTCAGCTTTTGCTGAAAGCCAAGATGTGGTTTGTGTCCGGGCAACAGTTCATTTTAGTCAAAGAAATGTCTCTGGCATTGGAGGAGGGAGCCGCGAACATTCAACCGAGTTTCATAATAAATGATATACATGTTTCAAGGACAGCAGGACTTCATAAATAGTGCACAGGAACACTTCAGTACAGCAGACTGTAAACTCTGAATAGCGTTCTAAAAATATACTCCGGGCATGCATTTAAAACTATGACACAATGCACAGCTGCTCATCTATTTCCTGTAAAACGACAATCACCGCAATTAAACACTTTCTAGTTGGTTTTGGCTGGTTAATCTTCACAATGACCATCATCTCACCTGGTAATGCATTACTATGTGCATGATGTAGTCGTATATTTCAGAGGACACCCGTCCCCCGGGCTTGTAGGGAAGCAGGACATACTGAATTCCCAGAAGAGGCACCAGGATGAGGGTGGCTCTCACAGCTTTCATGTAGAGACTAGACTCCGCTTGATGGGTCACCTTCAATTTGGTGATGAGCACTCGCACAATGTTGAGTAGAAAGAACAAATTGACCTAGACAGGAAAGATTACATCAATATGCCAGTATAATAGAATATGATATTGTTTTATATATAATCTGGCAAAAGACATTGCTAGGAAAAGCTGAAAACACCTTAAAAAACATAGTCAATGGATGGTATAAAGTGAGCCTTGAGCAGACATTCAGTATAAAAAAAAAAAATGTCAATACAAAGAATAATATGTATAATTTAACCTCTGGGGGCAATGACCATTACCACTGGGGCTCTATTTCGCTACCCTCTACATGACTTTTCCATTGAAGGTGGCAAAACAGTTCTTACAGGTTGTGATGTTCGAATGAAGCTTCATGAACCAATTTTCTTTATTTTCTGAGCCCTATAGGTGTTGCTCTTGGTTTAAAGAACTAGGAAGAGCCATCTATTGGGCTCAAAATGTAGAAAATGGTTCATGAAGCTTCATTTGTACATAACTACTTACAGGGCTCCACCTAAACCCTTAGAATCTGTTACATATTTGTAACTGTGCAGTGTGGCAAACAGATATCTGGGTCAAGGGGCTACCTCTCTCATTCATCTGCCATTGTTTACAGATCAATTAGCAACTTAAGCTAATCTCTACGAACATGTATTTGCATATGAATGTAATGAATGACAAAGAAAAGGAATAAAAAGCTAAATTGTCATCTGCCGATATCTGACATGTTCTGAAGTTGTATTTTGGTAAATGCATTCCGCCTCTTTTTCTCTCCACACAGACTGTTTATTCAGTGTATTCAGCCAAAGCCTGCTCAAACGTGGCTGGTCAATACTACTCAGACTACAAACAGATACAAGAATTTCTCTTATAATTCTAAACCCTTAATCATAACCTGCTTTAAGCAAAAAGAAAAAAAAAATCCATTCCGAGAAAAACAACGGCAAGAACTCTTTTTTAGCCTGAAGTCTAACCAAAGCTTTGTTAACATTTTAGCACTGAACACAACAGTCCTGCGACAGTCTTAAGGGACCAGCTTTCTCCGAAGCATGCCCGGCTGTGCAGATTAGGTGAATTCCTAGAACACAACATAGGCTTGGGACCAGTGGGTGGATCCTCACAGGGGTAGATGCATTGATTTCGCAAGATAAACACTATTATGCATGCAATGAAAACATGTCCTGGTTTCAGACCCCCCACAGAGTCCACTTGAAGGGGGGCAAAACAGCCGCAACTGTTTTGTTCATTGTGCAATAAACAGTCATCCAGGAGAAACATGGAACCAATCAAAAAGACATTATTTTTTTATGTATTTCATAGTAACTGATTGGTGTCAGGGAAAAGATTGACACTTCTTACCAATAGAGCAGCACAGATGGGGCCGTGGATGATGTAGAGTAGCGATGTTTTGGAGCTGATCCAACAACTAAAGCAGAGAAGAGAGAACAGCAGAGAACACGACAGTATCAGTGCAGCACTCGACAGCTGACTCATGATGCGGAGCAAATTAATTACAATCAAAAGCTTAGTGGGGGGATTGATGAAAGAAGCGAGGTCTGATGCTTTGTTGAACAAACTATCTCTATCATATTGACATAATATAAGATTATTATTTTAACTGTGATATAACCGTTTACATTTAGTCTATTTCGCTTCTCATATTATGACAAGCCGCTATATAAACCATGATAGATCATGCATTTGAATGCTTACTTGTCGTTGTAGTAGTAACTTCGCGCAATGGCATGTATGGAAGCTGGAATCAGAGGAAAGCCTGCAAGAGAATGAAATTTAATTATTCAAAGTTGCAGTTTAGACTTTGAGTAATCTGTATATTATACTGTTGTTATAACTCAGCATTAAGACGGTAGAGCAAACCTTTTCTCTGTTTTAACAACGATATTCCCTTATTAAAAGAGACAGACTTGTTTAACTGCAGTGACTTACCCCAGCCTAGAAGGTAGTACCACATCAGGTGCTGCTTCTCAGCAAACACAGCCACCACGATGAGAGTGTGCAGGTATATCCCCTCACACAGCATCCAGAAGTAATTGCAGCCAAACAGGTAAAGGTGAATGAACTGTGACACTTTACAGCTCGTCTGAAGAGAACAAAGCACATGAGAGGTTTGAAAATCATTCCAGTCTGCTTTTATTGAATTTGAAACAGAATCCCAATTTTTTGGGACTGGGGTTTGTGGTCTTACTTTGTTTTATTCTTTATACATATTTAATTAATGTTGTTGGATGGAGCTTTAGACTAAGTTATATTGCTACAAGGTAATCAGGATCAGAAAAGGAATATCTCATATTGAATTGTAAAAAGAATAACAACAATTAATAATAACAATCAATCACTTAAATAAATACATAAACTCACTGGATTCCTCTGTACCAGCTCCTGGTTGTTTGCCACTGCAGTCAAAAAAATGATGGTGATCACAGAGTTCAGAACGAAAGAGAAGAAGAGGTTTTTGTGGAGTGTGATCCTTTGGCAACTCAAACTCCTGTAACGACAGAAAGGCGACATTACGTTGCAGCACTGCTAAGCCGTGCATTCAATAGGACTTATCTGTCTGTAAATCACGTTAAGATGAGTTTTGTTGACTCACTTGAAATGGAAGAATATCCCGAGGGAGATAATGAGGGAGGTCAGTGACAGGCCATGTCCTATGAGAGCTAAGTAGAAAAGATTCATTGCAGTCTGGAAGGAAAAAAAGAGACATGAATTAGATTAGCTGGCTCTCCTAATGACTCATCATGTTGTTAGACAATATTAATATGCTCTTGAAGAGAACTTGTATCCGTTACTCCTACAGTAAATCCCTTATTTATGTAGAGATGACACTGAAATCTTGTTAAAGTGTATTTAAGAGTATCTATTATATGTAGTTTGAGTAGGAACTGTGTAACTGAGAACACCAATTTTGTTATGATTATTCATGGTCCCCAGAAAATATTGTAATTAGGGCCATGCAGTTCAGAATAATTCAGAATTCTAATCTGCAATTGGTTGAATATATCACTGACTGCTTTTTCTTTTTTTCACCTTTTTTTGGTCTCCTGGTGCACACCAGACGAGGTAAGCTAGGTAAAGTCCTCTGTTGATCCTTACTCTCAGGTGCAGAAAAGTGCTTTAATTTTACTGTTTAAAAGGGCTCACAGGGTGTGAATGCAGGCGGCAGCACACATTGGCACATATGCGATCTTGGAATCCATCTGCTATCGTCTGACAACTATTTCACTTTTGACCAGCGCACAGAAGAGGAAGTCTAGGTATCTATCTATCTCATCAGACTGATAGCTGCTGGGTTCTGAGGTAAAATTCTACCAAACCAGAGTTGATGATTGTTGGAACAGTAGAAAGACTAACCAATACTTTCTTGGTAAGTTTTATTTATTTTCTGTTTGGTTTGATTGAGGTGTTTTTTACGATCAGCTAATCAGCAATTTAACTATTCTTAGTTTGGTGGAAAAGAGTAATAATATTTATTTTCTTGTCCCAGTTGAAAATGGGGGCGATTTATCTAAAAAACAAAACATCCAACAGTTCATTACAAAACCCTCAGTAGAATATGTAATGTAAAAAACATTGTTATTAAGTGCCATCCCACTGACCAACATTTCCCTGCTCACTGACACTTGAGTACATTGTACTGTTACTAAGGTACAATGTATACAGAAAAGGACAGATTTCCTTTTTCTCTTAATATTATCATCTCAAGATGATGAACTTCCATGTTTAATCCCCTGACCTTTCTTCCAGCAGCACCTTTAGGCCATTATGTTATAATAAGTACCAGTACAATTTCCAGGGCAACCTGAGGCATCCCTGAGGCATCCCCAAAGGATGCATTTCTTTGCTTTAATGACCACGTTTTTTTCTCCTTTGGGGCAAACTGCACATTTCAGCCTCATCATTGCACACAAGCATGACACTTGTGTACTACTGTGTTATATAGATAAATATATGTGGAAGAAATTACCATCTATTGCCACCACAAATGATGCATGTGATATGGACATTAGTGACCTTTCACTGACATCTCATCTCTGCTGATATACAGTAACTGCCCGGAGATCTATTAAAAGGTCACCATGACTCATTCCTTTATATTCTATATGCATTTAATGCCAGTTTATTAAGAGACTTACCATTCTGCCTTCTTTGGTGTGTTCATTGCAGCGGGTGTAGTTGGTCCATGTCCGGTTGCTCTCCGGATGCAGGAACCAATGACCACTGTCAGTGCAAATCTTTGTAACCATCTCTGCAGGTGGAAATGACACAACGATATGAACAACAACCATCTTTTGTTTATAAGAATCTTACAGGATGTAGAAATATACATCCGCCTATCCTGTTGAGATATGCTGCACTGACGTTATTGCTTAGAATCTTTCAGCAATTAAAACGTATTTACTTTGATAAACACATACATGAATATAAACCACTGCAAACATGTAAACACCACTACTATAAAAGCTTGCATTATGAGCATGTCTTTATTTACTCGCACTCATAAAGCCTTATTTTTCAGGAAATTTCTGATTAAGTATTATTAATTAGAATCCAGCATTACTGGAACTTGACCAGACAACAACTTGAAAAGTGAAGCCAATGAAGTAGTGCCTTAAATCTGCATCATCTATAATGGCCAGCAGGGGGCACCTCGACTGGTTCCAAAAATATGTCAGATTGTATAGAAGTCTATGATAAAATGACTGTACTTCCTAATGTTTTATTACCTCAGTTTATATTTTTCTAATTAGTTGTTGGTATCAATCTCTAGTCAAGTCTTCACTACAGCAAGATGTTTATTTACTAAATTATGGTCACAGAAAAAATAGACAATGATTTAGAGCGTGGCTGCCTTGTGATCGACAAGTTACGAGACCAGTTTTATCTTGTTTGGGTGTTGTCTGTGTTTTTGTCCTTGCACTTTGACTTGCTAACCGAGCTAGCTAGCTAGCACTATCTGTTTACTAAGCTCCACCCACTTGTCAAAATAGGATCACTTCTGGCTCAAAATAAAAAAAACAAAACAAGTTGGAGACAACTTAAAACTAAGATGTGTGACATCAAAAGGGTAGTCAACAAACTAATAGGTGACGTGTTGAAGGTTAAGTCTACTTCTTATATGCAGAACATTATATGAACTCGACCCAGATAAAACAGACCTCTCCTGCTGCTTCAGTTTTAAAATATTTTCATTGGTTCATCATAGTAAGGTTCCCCAAATGAATGGAAGATCAATACTAAATGACTGGAGTACCAAATGCAAGTCTTACCTGAAGGATCAAAGTCCTGGAAGTAGTCGGGACAGTGTTGCTCTGAGTTCACACCTGCCTTAGTGTCGTCCCAACAGAGCCAGCCATCCCAAGTGCGGTTACACATGGGTTCTAAAATAACAAGAAAAAATGTTAGCCACTATGGTGTGTCAGCACGAATTTTCAAATTTATAATTAAGAAATGTATCTATAAAATATTCAGATGTATAAATTATATAGCACAGAGTTTCCTGGTACTACAACAATCAAACAATGTAGTCTAATGGACTCTAAGAACAAAATTACAAGTGTCAAATTTTACAAGCAGTGTATTCCCATTAGTCAGCCAAGACACCTGTAAAGTTCAGAAACAGGAAACATAAGCTACCTTGTCTGCCCTGGGTATCGTCCTTCATTATCTTTTGATAGCACTCAAACTGTGCTGTAACTATCTTGTTCCTGGTGAGTCCCATGTCATGGTAGACATTAGTTTGATGTTGCTGCTGAGTTTCATTCACCTCCAGGCTTGCATTCACAAATATCTGCAAGGAAGGCGAGACAAAGTGAATACATCTCTTCAGTTCTTGTTTCAATCAAGAGAGATTTGTCCAAAGAGGTCCTGGATATCTCAGAGAGGACATGAAAACCGCAGAGTAGTCAAATTCAGAAGATAAGATGTTATTTCAAAGCCTATGGCCACTGAGATTCATGCCAGAACAATGTATTTGCGTGCAAGTGTATGTCTGGACTCTATCCCGGCTGTGTGCTCTGACTCTATGGGGATGTGTTAAACTAAGACAGTCCATTATATCCTACTTAGGACGCCAGGAAAGGGAGTTTAACATACACAAGCTCCCATTAAATCCATTTGTGCTCAGTGGAAAATATGACATCTATGCAGAAGTATTGCCAACCAGATATGTCCAGCTTATTTATTACACAGCAGATACTAACCTGAAGGAGCTTTTTAATCCTCCTCAAAATCCCCAACGTAAACTGAAACTGACATAAATTTGTCTAAATAGGTCAGATGAAGTCACGGCTGGAAAGTAAACTAGAAGAGTGCACTCAGAAGGGTGCAGATCTCCACCAGGTGTGTCTCCCTCTCAGCTCCCACACAGAGAAAAGTTGAATCCCATCATGTATTAAGTCTAACTTTAGTGGATCATAACATTGAGCATATTGTTTTCTTATGTATGCTTGTACACCCCTGTGGAACATTGTGGGGGAAGAACTATTTCGATGGACCTTGATTTAACAGATTTATACGTTTGACCAATGAAATCCTTTGTCCCAACCGATCCCTATGGGCGATAGGTCATAGCTAGCTTGCTGCCAAAAAGGGGGGAACAATTTGGAGAAGCCCATCACTTTGGTTCAACGCCCAATATTATAAAACAAACAATAACTACCTCAAAAACAAATAAAGGACAATAAATGGCTTGAGATCATCCAGCTGCTGGGATACGATGAAGATGATGATGCAGCTGATGTTAATTGCACTTTTCAGAAACCACTCAGAGCCCAAATTTGATGCTAATGCCTGCTGTTGTGGTTAGCCCTGTTCAATGACCAACTGATAATGTTAGTAAATGCACATCAGCGTCATTGATATGTCATAATATCCCATCTGCTGGGTCATTTCAAGCCAGATACTCCAGCTCTGCTGTCTGGATAGGTTGTTGTTGTGTAGAGTGAAAAATGGACCCGGTGTGCTCAGTTGTTGTGGTAAAAATGAGCAATTTTCAGTATTGTTACAATGCGTTTTCATATCGCAATGGTGAGAAACAGCTTTTGACCTACAGGTGCTTCGGTTCGAAATGAGTCCAAGCTTGAGCCAGTTTCTGAGCCATGACAAAGGTCAGAATGTAACAAGGCTTGTTTTCAGCCTAGTCTATTTCCAGAAGTGTTTTCTGCTATGTGATTTTGGGCAAAATTGCAGCCCCTTTCTGCAGGAGAGAGGAGTCATTTGTCAGTGACAATATAAACCATGAGAGGTCTTTGGCATAAAGTTATAAATGTACAACCAAAATATTGGGCTGATGGGTCCAATAGCATGTGAGATTAGAGACTCTGAACAAACAGACAGATACACACATACACACACACACACACAGCCAAACGCATGATCCCCTCCAGGCATGACGACAGTGTATCGAAATCTAGACACAGTTTGTTTTTTTTACACGCATTCAAATGTAACAAATCAGGTGATTCATGGTTTCACTAGGAGAAAAGTATATAGCTGTCAGACAAATGTAGTGGAGTAAAACATACATTATCTCCTCTTAGATTTAGTGGAGTTAAAGAATAAAGTTGCACAAAATGGAAATACTCAATTACAAGTACCTCAGATTTGTATTTCAGTACAGCGTTTTAATAAATGTATTTAGTTACATCCAACCAGTGCTACCAAGTATAGACAAATTGTATTCATTCACACCTGCAAGTGTAATAAATCAAGTAAATCTGGTGTGACTTTTTACAGTATTTGCTCTTCCTACCTTTGTTAGATTACACAGCAGTATGAGTGCCACCATCCCACTCTGCCCGAGACCATCCATCTTCCTTTTGGCCATGTCAAAGCTGGTTGATGATCTACCAGCAGCAGATCTGGAATGGAGAAGAAAAAAAATGAAGCACCGTCATTAAAGTGAAATAAAATCCCTTCATAAAAGTCACTTCACATCACTCCTTATCTCTCCTACTGTTGATAAATGTCTCACCCATTGGCTTTAATCTACGGAAATATTGCTTCTGTATTTGCCATCACAGTCAATTAAGCTGGGAACCGACCATAAGATTACACTTCACAACTTATTTACAACATATGCAGATTTTTCCATTGGCAGCATTGGGGATTTTTTAAGCGATCCTTTGTTCTGGTCTGACATTTTTACTTTAAAAGGCTGTAATGGGCTCAGTGCCTCAATAACTGTAATAAATCAATGTCTACCTCTTTATAGTCAACATAGCATGTCATCACTAACATTAAATGTTAAGACAGTGTTTGAGTTAAATGTGCCCACAATGGTGGTATTTTGGCTTGGTAATCAAATAACACAGCTGACACTATAAGCAACTGGAATCAGCCCAGCAACAACCACATCAATCTCAGAAAGTTCCTGTTCCCTGACAGAAGTCTTGGAAGCACAGCTGAGACTTAAACTCCCATGCTCTCACTGCCACTGTGTGTTTTCTGAGCCGTATCTCCTTTGCACCCCATTAGAAATTCTCAAATGTGACAGCAGTTTTAAATTGGTTAGTGGGCGTGGAAAGGTGACGCTGGTGTCTCATCAAAGCAGAATCCCAGACAGTCCTTTGCGGCAAAGCTGCAGGCCACTGGGATTTCATGTCACGGCTGCTGCATAGCAGATGAGACAAAATTCAAATGGAAACATATCCCCCAAGGTGTACAAATCTGCTTTGCAAAACGGTGGGTGTACTAATGTGCGGGTAGATGGTTTAAGCCTGCCTGCTGCAGTTAATGTTCAACTATCAGAGAGTTACAGGTTTGCAACTGCTCCTGTTGTTTCTGTTCTGTTCAGACTCTGGAGGCTCCGTGTGCCACATACACTGAAGCATGTTCTCCTTTTGGTTTGTGTTTGAAGCCCATAGTGGTAGCTCTTCTTTCTGGGTCCTCTGTAACACGTCTGTAACATTTATTTTCTGCCTGCACAGCACAAGATAAGAGTTCATACTTGCACGCAAGTTCATCAGAAACATGTTGATAGCATTGTTAAAACACCTGATCACAGACTATACTGGCAGCACCACTTTCAGTGTGAAACAATACAACAAGTATTTTGCTTCCAGCAGCTAAGAAACAACAAGAGACGGAGAGAGAACCTGAACCCAGGATGACATACATGTAGATACATGGCCTTCAGGAGTGGATTACATCTCATTCAGAAGCGAAATCTAATAACTGCTTTCATACCCCAAAGGAACTAGGTCATCACT
>CAFUXE010001191.1:200258-238225 GCA_903364295.1 Serranus cabrilla | reverse complement strand
AGGGGCTTACTGAAAGTGGGATTGTAAAACATTATGGTGATGTGCAAATTAGAACAGCCAGGAAAAGATCAGCTGCTCTGTGACACATGCGTGCAAACACACAAATAAGCACGTCGACAGATGCACACACAGTGCTCTGCTTTTCCAAGTTCCCCAGCTGTTTCTTGGCAAGGGCTCCTTTTCATACATTAGTGGAGCGATACAGAGGATACATCTTGTCAGACGGAACACACAGAACAGACGCTGCAGAAGGCTTTCCCAATAGCTGCTTGAATGTTGCTTAAAGCTTGTTGTGATCTGTTTCTTATCCCATTTTCTTTGGCTTGTTTTTTTAGTGGTCAAATAGTACAGTTTATCTAATCCTAAAGGTAGCAGTGAAGAAAAAAAGCCTGACCCCTCCTATCTAAATGGAATCTATTTGTCATGGTGGAAATTTCCAGCTTGACATTTTGCTCCCTGCAGCCAAAAATACCTTGTTTATAATGGAAATAAAAAAATGTTTCAACAGAAGGTATTAAACAGCCAATATTTAAGCACGATCATCTCCACATGGGTGAAAGAATGTCTTTTTTAGTGGTTTTAAAAACATGTTTCAAAAATCTAGTCCTTTTCAAACCAAATGACACTGTATTACACATGGCAATATGGTTTCAATTCTATGTGTCCCAAACCAACCCTGACTCCCACTGTGATACAGTATGCAACTCATTTATAACCATTCATGTTCATTGGCAACACTTCCTTTCACACAAAAAAACAAGGGTAGCCCAACCTTACCCATACTCTACAGTAGTCATGGCAAAATTGAAGCTTCATGAAACTTTGTGGGATAATGTATCTGATTTCTGATTAGTTGGTGCTCTTTGTTCAACTAACGGTTGAAATCACACCGAATTGCCATTTCTTGAGTCTTTAAACCAAGAGCACCATCTCATGGGGTCAACAAATACAACTATTGGTTCCTGAAGCTTCATGTGGACACCACTAGTAGTCTACCATGACAGTGTTTCCCTTTACCTTAAAGCTGCGTTTAAATGTTTTAGGCCAGTAGGGGGCAGCAGAACCCCAGAACCAGCTAACAGACAAATATTCTTGAAAAAACAAGTGAAAGATGTAAAAGGGTTTATTTGACTATTTTTCTAGAAAAAAAAGAAGCTGTCTTCAATTACTTTGGAGGGCTTGGATTAAAGGCCAGTGCAAGATTTCTGAATCTGCAGTCTGCGTTTGCTGCCATATGAAAAATCACATTTCTTCTATGGTCTAGAACAGTATAGCAAGATTTTTACTGACTAGGTTATGGATCGGGTTAGGTGGAGGGTATCGGAGGTTCTTTTTTTAGTTTTTACTATAAAGTTATTACAATAGCACCTGTGCTAAAGAAATGAGCTGCAGACCAATTTAAAGGTCTTCAGGGACAAGAACAAGACTCATCTTCCATTCTATGACTGACCATTACTTTCTACAATAGTCTAAAATCAAAGACTACTACCATTTTAATATCTCATAATGTAATAATGTAAAATATGAATGCTAAATTGACCCTTTAACTGTTTTCATCCATTACACAGATATAGGTATACATCAGCAGCAGAGTGTTGGAGTCCATATAAAGAAAAGATTGAACGGATAAATGAATGATGGTCCACAAAACCAAAAACCTTGAATAAAATGATCATATACTTCATGAACACTTTTCTAATTCCAGCTAAGAGAGCAACCTCTACAGAGGCCCAACACTTGATTATTGATCTGTTTGGGTCAACTTCATCCAACCACAAACCAGTGTGAACTGTGGGTGGTCCACTATTATCTGTAGTACTTCAGAGTGTTTCACAGAAGTGGTTAGTCATGTACACTTTGCACAAGAGCTGACGTCACCTAATACATCCGCCAGCGAGCAGAAAGATACCTGGAAAAACAGTCTATGCATAACAGCTGTTGTCTTCTGCCCAGTGCCAGAGCTCAGCCTGTACTTATCAACTCCCACTGTCCCCACAGAGATGTTGCACTGTGCTTTAAACATCCTTCTGCTCTCACAGGATGTTTGGCGCCCCATACTCCAAGTTCCGCTCAGTGGCATTTGGATGTCCATTAGGCTGGTGAGGTCCCATAACATCATTACTGCCCTATTCTATAGCAGGATGCAGGCTTAACAGTGGAGCAGCCAGCAGAACTGATCCAGTCCATGCATGCAGAGGCACTAACAATCAATTTGTGACCCGTGTGCTGCTTTTTTGCCCCATGTCTCTATCATTACTGTTCATGTTGTCACAAAAGCTACGGACACATCTTCCTTTGAATGTACTGCAAATGGCAAAAAAAGGGATTTTTTAAGTAGTCTGACAAGTTTACATGGTAATTGTTTAATGCTCCATACTCCTGTTATAGTGAAGTACACTTAAGCCACCATTAGGAACGGTGCTTGAAAGTGAATTTTTGTCCGTGCAAATTGTAGTAAGCAAAATGTTCCTTGTCACCAAAAGCTAAGACAATCTCAACTGATACCGTATGCTGAAAATAGACGCTGCACACTTGCATGCCACTTATTGCCTGATACTGTTATCAGTCGTTGAAAGCCAAACACAAAACTGGTCACTGGGGTAAGTATCGTGTGTTTACTGTGTAAAACAGAAAAAGAAAAGACGGAGCACGGGAAATAGAGCAGATGTGCTTTCTGGAGCTGTCAGGGATCTTTGATTCAGGGTTTTGTTTCAAGCACAGTAAGATTTATAAAAGCATATAAATATGAGCATGTAGCATTTATATTTCCTGAGCAGACTGTACCTCCAAAAGATTTCATATAGATTTCACTATTAAGATATACTTCTGTCTTCTCCTCTCCTTTGGCCCACTAGTCTCCATCGTGGACTCTTTTCTCTCTTGTATCTCTAACTGTAATGCATTGCGATTCATTTGCATTTTAAACTTTTATATTTGTTTGCATGGTCTCAGCGGCTTAGAACTAACCTTACCTTAAGTTTGTAAATGAAAAAATTAACAATATCCACTTTTTTCATTTGGAATTACAGCTAGAAGTGGTACATGAATTCATCCAGGGGAAAAAATGGTTGGGGACTACTGATTCACAGATTTTTAGGGATATGTTTATGTAAAAAAAAAAAAAAACCTCAGCCTTAAAAGCCTCAGACAACCAGTATGTTTGGCTGTAACAAATAGTGACAGCCCTAACACTGAGTTGTTCAGTAGCTGGGAAACTGTCCAGTACCTAAGGTCTACAGCTGGTGAATGAGTGGAAGGGGAAGAATATCTTGGCAAGTTCAGCTGGAACAAGGGTCGATGATGGAAGTCATATTCTAGCCAAAGCCAAGCATGGCCACAACATATATCTCTAAAACATGGAGCAACCGAAATATGTCATATCTCAAGAAAGAACACTTAAACACTATGATCAACTGGATAAAATATGCTTTTATAAAGACGTACACCACCCCTTTGGAAGTGTTATGAGATATTTCATAATTCCCTCTATGTGAGCTGCTGCCCAGCATATGGATTTCTAAGTGATAGTTTTGTTTCACTTCACAGTCTACCCCATGCTGGAAACAGAGCGAGAGCGCTGGATCGTGCCGTGTTTACTCAGACACTAATGAGCAGCTTTACATGCAGCACGTGCAACACGTGTCTCAGCTAGGTCTGTGTCTTTATCAGCTGGGCTAGCATTACATTACATCAAACCCGTTTGTAGGGAAACAGCTTGAGGAGTGCAGGTGTTAGTGCAGCACATTATCTCAAAGCAATGAGCGAGAGGCTACCCAGCATCCAGGGAAGTTTCTGCACATATATGTCTGTTTTTAAATGCAGATAAAAGAAAACCTGTGTCTGATTTTCTGTTTTTCATGATTTTTAAATGCATTTCCTTGCATGTTTATTTACTTATTCTCTAATAAAATGTTTTACCTGAGTATAATCTCTTTTTTATTTGACAAAAATGACAAAGAAATCATGAGTGATCAGGATAAGAAGTCTTGACATGGACACGGAGGAGGGAATGGGTTCCAGCCAGCTTGTGAGCACAATGAGAGCTCTTGATTGGATAAAGTGGACGTGAGATGGTCTATGAAACAGGACATTCTAAGAAAACTCCCATGGCTGTCTCCAGTAGATGTTGGGCAGATGGACATGAGAACCAGGAGGAGAAGTGTTAAAGTCCAACGTGGGAACTCTGTCTCTTCTGAGAGCCTCCTCCCTAAATCAACAAGACCAAATATAGCTGATGGACATTTCCTACGGGATCAGCTGTACATTCAGATAATCTCTCCCATGTGACTGAAAAAAGGTCTGAATTAGAGTTTAACATCTCACCAAGCCTAGGACATAAGAGCAAACCTCATGCAAACCTCCATGTTGCCAAGGGCACCACCAGATGTCAGGGAAAACAATAACAATCCCACACAGATGTGAGGGAGGAAACCTCTTTGTTTCATAAAAGACCTCCTCAACTCTCAGTCCACCCGCCCTGACTGATGCACGCGATATTCCTTGCATTAACATGGCAATAGAGGGGTTTTGTATCAGTGCTGAAGACAACAACCCAGATGCCGAAACATATGTCATTGCTTTCACGCCTTCATTGCCAACATGCCAACGTTCCCCGTGCAAGCACATGGATTTACTTAAAACTATGGTGCTGAAAAGAGGGAAAGACTGCATTCTGACATGTAACTCATGGGGGAAATAAAAAAGGAGAGGCTCGTACTGGTGCTAAAGATTGTTGGATGATGTCAGATGTTAGATATGCAACAATTCACCGTGGTCATTTAAGCCCTTGGGGCTATATGGTTAAAGGACTGATGATGCAGGACAGTATTCCAAGAAATTATGAATATTGAAAGATTCTGTCGCACACGATCTTCGTCCAAGGCCAGTGTTCAGTGTCAGTGCAGAACATAGTGTGCTCTTTTTATAGCGTGGCTAAAGTAAATGTGTGAAGAGTGGGTTTGTGGCGATAGAATCCCTGTCCATTTATAAACCAACCAGCAATGTGAGTTTTGTTTTTAACAGTACCAACACCATCCATTGAATGTAATCTGGAGTCAGACTCATCAAATATCTATGTTCTGTCAGGTCAAAGGTTAGAGTGACAGCAAATGTCTTTGTGGCTTAACAATTCATCTGACTATAATGTGACAGGAATATGGATCACTACATTTGGCTATAATTTATAAGCTGCATTCATTTGATTTTTGGTAACTTGGGGGCAAAAGGCTGAAGACACATATTTGACATATTATCACCTTAAAGCTCTGGACGTATAGACGTAGTCTCTGTGATGTAAATAGTAAATGCACTGCACTATAGCACTATAGTCTTTGCGACCACTCTAAGCGCTTTACACTACAGGCAACACTCATTCACCCATTCAAATTTACTGGTGGCCGAGGCTACCGTCAGCGATGATTGTAGCATCGGACGCAATTTGGGGTTGCCCCCAACGTCTCGTTCTTTAAAGAGCCATTGTTTTGTTCAGCGCGGTGGCTGCAGCCTTCACTACCTGACCCCTGCTTATATTGGTTTGGTGGCACCAGCTGTCGCCATCTTGGCAGAAACTGACTCTTCTGAACTCCTGGTGGAAAGTGGCCACTCCCTTAATTATGCATAACTTTATGCTCTAGGTGACAGGTTAGTTATAAAAACTCATGAACGGGGAATTTAGCTATACAGACTGCAGACATTTGACACGTTTATTGTTGCTATAAAGTTGGGCATTTCAACATACGGCAGTATGGGTATTGACTTGGTTTTTGGAGCTGCTGGGTTTATTACTGCTTGATTTTGACACTTCCATGTAGGCTTTGTTTTTCAGCCATGGAGGTTGCCACTTGAGGTAAGCATGTTAGCGAACAGAAGCCAATTTCCCCATCCATCCAACATTAGCATTCATTTGGAATGATATTTTTGTCTTCTTCTTCATGAATCTAATATCGACTCTCCTTTTGATTCTGTTTTAGTCTCTGCTCCACTTTGTTCAGCAGCTATTGCTAAGTGTGTCCAACTGGCAAATGGTGCTCAGTAGGAGGTAGTGCAGTGTGGGTTTATCAGAAAGCTGTTTTTCTGAAAGAAGAAAGGAAGAAGCAATACTTAAATGTTCTGTAGAACTGAGGGGGACTGCAGAGATGGTTGATAACTGATCTGTGTGTTAATCACTACAAGTGACACCTTGCACATGACACAGGATTTTAGCAATGGTCAAAATATCCATACCTGCAGTTTAAAAACTATTGTCAACTGGTCACATTATGACATAAATTAATCTAAATATGTTACTGAATGTAATACATTATCTGGCATTTCACTGATTGACACTTGCTAATGAATACATTTTAAATATGTAATGAGCTTAGTCCATGAGGAGTTCCAGCCAAGTATAGAAAAAAAAAGGGGAAACGCTGCATGAGAGAAAATAAGTTTTGGTGTTTTAAAATAGAAAAAAATAACAAAACAGAGGAAATGACTACTCTAAATAAAAACTCCTGTTAAATGTGAATATGAAGATTCATGTACATCCTACAGGATATTGTTTCACACCCTTATACCACATACAGTATGTAGAAGATCAAAAATATCACGTAATTGCACTTTCAAGCATCCATAAAAAAGGCAGTAATACAGGTGAGTCATACTCTGCTGGAAGTCAAGTATGTGTCAGCTTGAAAAAAAGGTCTGCCAGTTTAATTTGAGTTTTAAAAACATCATGTCGCAGCCAACACAGTCCCAATAATGCCAAATATTTAGTGTCTGAACTCCACAGTAGGTACATGAGTCACACAAATCCAAAGCTATTCCCTGTAACGAGAAAATCTGCCAAATACAACAGCTCACTGATGAGGACTTACTGTATGAAGATGACTGTTTAACAACACGAAACGATGTCCTCAAAGCTGAACACAGAATTAAAGGAACACCTGCTGTGACTACTGTTACCTCATGATTGTTCCATCATTCCAAACACTAATCAAAACGAGCCCCCGTAAAGCTAATTATAGGCTTTTCCCAGTTTTTCAACAAAACCAATTAAAAAGTGATTTTTATCTAGTTTCTTAAATTAGCCATCAAGTCGTATCATCAACTGCTAATGTGTTTGTTAAACTATGTTTTTTTTAATCAATGTTAGAATAACAGTTTGAGGACCAACTCGGTTATTGCAGAAACAAAAAAGACACACACACAAAAAAAACTAAAAAGTAGAGTAAACTCTGGACCTTATTAATCATTTTACGACCGCTCAGATTTATTTTGTGATCCTTTAGAGGGGCTCTGACCTCTAGTTGAGAAGCACTGGACTAATCTATCTACCTACAGCAGTCAATCAATAAGCAACCTCGGAATCTATTGGCCACTGGTCTTACAACAATTTAGTCTCTGTGGGCAAATGTCTGTATGGTTCCGGTGTTGACTGCGGGTATCCGGATAATGGATATCCAGGCCAAGGTTTCCTCTACTGTGCACCGCTCATTGTTATTTTACTGATTAGCAACATGAGATGCAAGAATTGAAGTTGACTGAGAGAGACTGAGAGAGGCTGAGCGATGACATCTTTGATCATCTTTGACCTAATTGTAAAAAATAACCAAATCCTGCTGATATGATTGGTCAATACTATTCGGACTAACTAACGGACACCAAAACCCTTCCAGTACCAAAATCACATAATGTTACCTCCAGATTCTGCATTCACATGCAGATGTCTAAATTAATCAGTAAGTAATCAGTAATTAAATAGGCCAAAATTTGGGTTACAATACTTGCAGATCTTTAACTTGTGAATAAGTACTTTCTTATATTTTGGATACACAAGTGAAGAATCTGAGTAACCTACTTCTTTCACCACTGCCTGGCTGCCACTGCCTCTGCCAAAGGTAACAAAATCCCCTTGCCAGCACCTCTAAAGCTCTTAACACGTTACGTCTGGTTGCTTAATCCAGACAAAAACCAAAGAACAAATACAACAATTTGCTATAGTCCAGCAGATGACTCTGTAAAGCTACAACTTAATGTTTTTGCCCTTTGGGTTTTGTATGGATTAAACAAGACATAACATGTCATTAGTGAGCTTTAAAGGTGCTGGTAGGCACATAATGTTTCTGTGTCTTTGGACAGACACAGGCAAGCTGTTTTCCTCTGTTTCTAGCCTAAATGCGAGGTTACACTTACTCTGTCTTGGCTGTAGCTTTTAGTGACAAAATGCTACTTTTTAAATCCTTCTAAAAAAAACAAAACTTTCCCTATATCACCTATTAGCAATAGTGTTCGGTGCGCTACCACTTTGGAGAAGCAGTGTACCAGCACGGAAGCTCAGTAATGTACTGCCGTGGAAGCTACGTCAGTTTGGATCCAGGACCGCAAGTCGTACAATTGCACAGACAAATTTAAAATGGCAACGGTGACGGTAGACCAGTAACTCCTGTGTTCTGCAAGCAAAAATGTCTTGTTACCTTTGAAGAGAGCATTATGTACTGCTGTGGACAGGAGCTGCAGCAAGACATAGTTAGCCAAATATCAGCTTAAGCGTACACCAAGCCATGAGATTTCTTTTGACATCAACAGCTACCTCGCAGAATCCAACAGTTACTGCTTCAAACTGTTCATTTCCTTGTGTGTGACTTCTGAACGAACATAGAGTCCACAGTAGTGTATTTGTACCCTTATTTCCAAACTTGGCCAAGCTAGCGATGACTCAGGTAGTGCTAGCATTCACATTATTCAGCCTTATCGATTGGGTTACTGTGGTAACCTACGTCACTGCTGTTTGCAAAGGTTGAGTGGGTGTTTCCATTTTTAAAAACCGGGAAAAGAACACAGATGGAGTGGACCTTAACAGGGGTTACCAAACACGGATGAACACACTGCTGTGTCTCGACAGGCATGCCATTAGTTGATGAAAAGATAAGATACATTTTAATTTTGAATCTGGAATCACATTAGTTTTAATACCATGACGTCCTTATTATTTGGGCATGAGAGACACCACGTTTGTCTTTGGTTATTTTAAAGAAGGTTAAGAGTACTAGAGGTCTTACCATTGAAAAAGGATCATATTCCAGAGGCATCTAGTCTACGCATAGGAAAAAATAGTACAAATACCTAGATAAAAATACACTGGTTAAAAATAAAGCAGGCTCCATCATGCATTGCACCTGCATAGCTGCGAGTAATTCTCCTTGGTGTTAATGTAAATGTTTGGATTCTGCTCTAGGGCTTCTAGGCAGTGTTAAAAATAGCCTAACCTGCTGGGCATGTGCTCACAGTTTCACCTGAGGCATACAGTACAGTCTGGTGGGAAAGTGTGTCTAATTCCACCGATTCTTTCCACTACAAGGAGCCACATTTTCATGGGTCACTGGATTTTCTTTGTGGAGTGCACTGACAAGATGACAGCTTAACACAATAGTTTAATAGCTCTCTTCGTTTTTGTTCCTTCCTGTGTGATATTTCTTCACCCTAACTGGCTATTGCTTTTGACAGATTCTTAGTTTGATGACTGTGTTTCATGCAGCGATTAGTCGTCATTAAACTGGCATACAGCCGGAAGAGGAATTTCAGGCCATAAACTGCCCTGAGTGTAAAATCAATGCTTACATGTTCTCTCAGATCTTACTTGGGGAAGGAAAAATGGACTTCATATCCGTTGGTTTCATCAACAATGCTTCAGCTCAATTATCAGATTTTATTTTTCCTGTCCGTGAAACATTATAAACCCAGAAAGATGCCCTTTGGGATCTCCGTGCAAGCTCGTCATGCACCACTCACTAATCCTCCCTATGTTCAGTGTCATCCTATCCATCCCAACATTCCCAAAGCTCCATACTGCACTCACATTCCATGTTCATGAGATATATTCTCAAGTTCCCATGGTAATATAAGTGACATACTTTACCATACAGACACAAACAAAAACATGAACTTGGAGGAGCAGTAAGATAGTTTAAGACTTTTTTAAAAAAGATAGCAATGTTTTGTTTTATATGATTTCAAAAGCTTTGTCCTACAGTCTGATTTAATCTCTTTGAGCATGTATTGTACCCTGAGCACATAAACAGTAAGGGGCTGTTTGCGAGGTTCCCTTTAGGTACTGCCATGACAAAAATAACCCTGGAGCTCGGTCAAATTCACTCCTGTTTTAAGGCGGCCCCAAGGAAGCGAGGGAATATCCTCCATGTGCTTGCTGTGGGCCCTAGACTTGACCTCCAGGGGAGCTATGTACGTCACTACTAACAGGCTCAAGTTGCTCTGTATGCCTTGGGTTTGTGTTACAAAAACATTTAACTGCTTACGTGAGTGACATACTGTTAAAATTGTCTTAATTACTGTATAAGGGATATCGAAGAAATGCAAACTGGGAAATCAGTTGATAACAACCACCAATGCAAAATTAGAGCAACAGCCAAAATAAAACTGCCACCATTCATAGCAGGCTTCTTTGTAGCCATTAAAAAAAGCAGACTGGAAAATAAATATTGCAGGTGTAATTGTGGAAAGGTAAGAATCTGAAATGTTAGACTTGAATGAATATGCAATTTGAAACATTGCAAGTAAAGTAAAAGTTTTTTTTTTTTTATCATTTTACAGTTCTGTTGTTGTCTGCAGAGACAACTGGCAGGCTGAGCTCTGCAAGAGCACCCTGATAAGGCGTTATAAAGACAATAAAAGCAATTATATACCGGAAATGCCAGAAATGAAGCCACAGAAGTCAAGGGGGAAAAAAACTTGATCCTCAAACCGTGAGCCACTTAAGTTACGTAAGTCACATAAATCACGTAAACAATGTAAGTTAGGTCAAAAAATGTAATTCATAAGCTGAAAAAAAACTGAAGTTCCGTTAAAAGTTAATGTTTTCACACGGGACACAAACCCTGTTCTTCTGGGTAAAAGTCTGCCATTTGTAATTCGGCGGACTGTCACACGCACGTAATTTGGTGTTACAATAAAGATAGTCATTTCACCTAATAAAAATGAATTAAACTGCAGTGTTACATTGCAGTGAGTGCAGTGATAAATACCTAATATCAAAACCGTCAACATAATGTGTTGCAAATTTGTGAATTTGCAAATCTAACCTTCTGATTGAGGTTTTGGGGTTCATTAATATAACTCCCCAGCCAGTCAAAACTGAGTATTTATCCAGGTCATGCTATGAGCTGTAATAATGACCAGTATAAAGACTATAGACAATAACACACTGTGGTTTTTGAAGGGCAACAAAGTAATCTGGGACCTCAGAACCCAATTAACTGCAAGGTTTTTGGCACAGCTTACGGCAGCCTGAGTTTGACAACAATAACAGTCACATTTTCACAGTAGAGTAAGTTAGCTAATTGGAGATCCAACAGAAATGTCTACTGCAGACATTTGCTCACAGCAGCAGAAAATACAGGGTGGAAGAGAGATCCGAAGCACTGTAAACTGGCCAGAGAAAAAGGCATTGCAAGGATTAAAAGAGTTAGTGAATCCTCCTCTGTGTCATTCTGGCAGAAAGAATTCAAACAGCGACATGTGCACATAATATGACGACAATAGAGTACTGCCTCTAACCTCTGGAAGACAGGCGGACAGACGCACAGAGCAGAGACCATTTCCTCATTTCCATAGGCCAGAAGCCCCCTGCCATGCCGTAAATCAGGAAGCCTCTGTCGGTGACGGTTTGTTTAGCTCACACAAACACGAAACACCCTTAGAAACCACACAGCCTCTATCCACTGTCCTCCATCCTCCGCAAAGCACTACTGCTCACACTGCCAGCCACTGCACACACACACAGAGCTCCCCAAATGCTGCTTCATGACAGTTCTCATCAGGCACCTTGTGTACTGGAACTAAACTGGAGAGGAAAAAAAATGACCCTCCATAATGTATGAGCGGAAAAATTACCTCAAAAGGTTTCACATCCCCGAAATTGAATCCAGAACCTGAGGGGAGCGCTTTGAGACTGATGCATATGCGCATCATTGTGCTTTTGTGTAATATGATAACTGTAGCCTGAGGTAAGCAGAAAGGAAATAACATAGAATATATACTTGGGTTGCTGATTTGATCCGAGCCGCAACACAATGACGGTTCAACTGAATTTCGAATGAATGACAGTGAAAGATACTGAAAGGAAAGGAAATTGGTAGTTCATATCCTTTAAAAGGGACTATTTTGCTTTCCCTAATTTTCTGTCATATGCCATATGTTTGAGGTTTCAAATAAATTTGGCCAAAGTGTCAATTATGATGTATGAAGTCACTCATATGACCAAAAAGTTTTAACAGTTTTTCTACCCTCGCCTTGAAATGACGTCAGTTTATGTTGGGTTCCTATAGCCCGTGGTCATCTGGTCCAGGTATGCTACTGCAGTGTTCACATTATATCACATAAATACGTAATTTTGTTTGCTCTCTCTTGGTGATTTATCACATTAAAATGTGGTGCATTATCCATTGTCGTCTATTGCCACCATATCCTTGCAATGACAGGGCTTAAAGAGGCAGGTGCTACAACGGAGCGTTTCAGACAGAGTTTTTCAGTATGAGAAAAAGTGTTTTGTACATAAACTTAGCACATAAATGTAGACACCCAAAATACCTGCATGAACCTCAGTATAATAGCCCCCCTTTAATAAATATACATGAGAGTTCTCAACAGGAAACATAGGAGGGAAATCAATATCATGCAGGCTGCAGAAGTCTAGTGTGCCTTGATGATTTATGGGTTAAGCTTCGCAGGAACTATCATTACTCTTGTTACTGAATCTGGTGGCTTTTGCTCTCATCAGAATTGGTTGCAAGCAGTGTTTACAGGAAGCTGAACCCTTTTTATTATCAGTGAACACATCACACACAATCATTGCGAAATTACCATACAGTGTCAACACAGCCATCACAATAACTGAAAACAAAAAGAAAATCACCCCTTTACTCTTGACTGCAAAGCCGTGATCCTAAATACAACTCCAATGCACCACATGGCTCCTGTGTGACAGGATCAGCTACAGTGTGAATGAAATTCCACTGGCACAACCTCCCGAATGCCATTGCTTTAGGAAGAGATCTACCATACCATGGAGATTGCAAAGGCTTTGGGAGCTATGCGGCCGAGACCTTTGTCTTGCCCACATTTAATAGCTGTTTTCTGGACTCAGGCAGTAAACACACAGCGTGATAGTTTGGGGCTTGAATCTGTTGAGTTGCATGACATTCTCACTGCACAATCAGCTCATGTATTTAGTGTAGGCCTGGGTCATTGGAAGATGTCAGAGCAAAAAGGCCTCACAGACTCATCTGACGGCGCTGCCAACTGGCAGCTCTAACACGTTCACTGTCCAAAGTGTCCTGATGGCCGACATGCATGGATAGTGGAGTAAAGACCCAGTTTTACTAAGCTTATTTTTTTGGTATTTCTGAGCATTTCTGTCCCTTAGCATATCATAACTTCTTTGATTAACATTGGATGTGACATGACATGATATAATGTACATAAAAGTAAAAATCTGTAAAATAAGGGTTCCTACTCTCGGGTTGGGACATCCACAGGTGTTTGTACTGTAAGTTAAAATCCATCTTTTTCTTGTGAATGACTGTATAATTTATTTCTTCAAGCCTCTAAAAAAAATATTTGAATATATTCAGGACGAACTGCTGAAGACTCACTCACATATGCATGAAAGGATTACTGAAAGGGCCTAGCAGGCACAGGCCCAGTGTCAGGGGGCCCCCTGGCCTTGACACGAGTATGTCACTCAGTGAGACACACATCAACCAGGAAGAGACTCAACTGACCACAAAGAAATATAAAATAACTACAATGAAAAAAAAGGGGTCAAAACAGCTAAAAAGAGATGCAAAACGGCACAAAGAGAAACAAAAGAACTACAATAGGAATAGAATTAAATACTTACAAAGAGACACAAGAACAACTACAAAGACAAGTAAAGTGGATGCAGAGCGAAACAAAGAGACCACAAAAGAGACAAACTATCAAAAGGGCAACAACAGATAAACTACAAAAACACCACAACAATTCTAAGAAAAACACTTAAAACACATACTTAAAAGTAATTAATAAGAGACTGACAAACTACCACAATGAGACACAAAATGATCACAGACAGCTGTGTAACAACCACCAGGGACCCTGAATAATAAGAAAAAGACACTTAACGATAATTAGCCTGTGTCTTCTGTTCCAGGTGATGCACAAGCATCAGTGATGGAAGTTAAAGGTAGACACTGCTTTCCTTCGAAGGCCCTTCAAATCTATTTTCTCAATCAGCGTCTTCCTATGAATAATGGGTCTCCACATGATCACAGAATCATGTGCCAAAGTCACATAAGAGATTTCTGTGTTTGTGTCCCTGTTGTATTCTTCTCAACACTTTGAAGCGTGAGGTGATGTCATGTACTTTTGTGTGCCAATCAAAACTGGATCAAAATGTGATGACAGCAGCGGAGCCGTTTGCTTTGTTGTCAGGCTACTGAACAAACCACATCCACACAGTCCTAATGAAGCAAATCAGCTGTTTTTTTTAAGGTTTTTAAGGGTTAAACTTTTGAAAAATAAGATCCAAGGAAGTTTTTCTTATTTCACTTGAGGATTGTTCATTAAGTTTGCAGGGGCCTTGGTTATAGACATTTAAACTATGGAACAACCCACATACTTTTACACATCATTAATGTTGGCTGGATATTGAGCAACATATCCATCAGAAGTCAGTTCAGAGTCAAAGGTGTCTGAAAACAACAGACATGGCGACGGTGGAGGTCGCATGTATAAGAGCAGAGGCAGTATTTTTAATGCTAATCGTCTATAACGCCATTACATACATTGTGACTAAACTAGAATTCTTTTCACTAATATCTCCTAAAAAAGTTTTTTCTTTTACCAGTCTTATGTTGTAATATTCACAACAACTCCCCCACATTTTCTGGTGGTACTGCTTCTTTGGTCCGTGTCCGTACGCATTCCAAAGATGTGCACAAATATGAACAGATTGACCTCCAGATACTGAATATGGCCCCATAAGGCTTTACAAGGCATTACATAAATTTTGATTTTCTTTTTCAATATCCACAAATTGTTGAATTCCTGTATTAGTTTACCAAACTTAACCACACATAGTCTATCGCTTGTTACCAAAAGAAAAGATATTTAGGTTATTTCCTGTCGGGTTTTAAACATGTAAACCAATTCTTGATGTAAAGGTGCAGTGGCATATAAAAACAGCACCTTTTCACATTTTTTTTTTACAAATCAAAACTAAAATTAAACTAGTTTGAATACATATTAGCCTATCTAGGAAGAGCACCCTTCAGGATTGCAAAGCCTCTGAGAGTGTGCAGTTCAGTTTGCAACAGTATCAAATTTGACCTGTTGACAGAAAAAGTTCACTCATGAACAAACTTGGCTGTGAATAAACAATCTGCTGTTGCTTGTGCTCTACCACCTCCCTTATAGCATCTCTCCTCAGCACAGTGTACCTACTTTGCCAACTGTGACCGCCGTCATCACATCCTCTCCTCCTACACATCACCCTCACCCTCACCATCACCATCCTTTTTCTCTTTTTTACTGGCCAGCCCACAAACTTCCAGCATGTCCAAATCTGCAATTTATGTAACCATGCAGATGATTTAGCAACCAGTGACCACCGCTTACATCAAAGACTGGCTGCTGAATGGAGCTGAATCACTGTTGCTTTCCACTTCAATCCATCTGAACAGGCTGCGTGCATTTCATCCCTTCATATACTTTAATATTGATTAATTCATCTTCTGAATGGAAGCCAGGTCTGGTAGATTGCAGATCCGTGGTTGTACAGTTAAACAGAGCTGAATCTACCATGCATGTAAGCCGATATTAACATTGATCACGGGAGTTTATGTAGCAACAATTTTAATCTCGTGTGATCATTTAGAAAATGCTGCGTACCTTGATTTCCATAAAGCATGACTGGAGACTACGGTTATTCGGCGCGTATTGTAAAAACGTGCATAAGCTCTATACAACGGATAAAGGTGAGTCAATATCTCTCAAGCACTATACGTTAAATATGTGATATCATACACGACGGCCCAATGCTGTCCAAAACCCACCAAACACTGCTGTTTCACTGTATTTATCTATCACATCCATGTTTTTCCTGACAGAAGGACTACATGCAGCTAACTGGACCCAGTAACGGACGCTAGCGTTGCTTAATGGATTGAGGACAAAACAGCATATTACATTAATGCCTCGACCCCGTAATCCATGCCGATATGGTAGAAATGACCTCAATAAAACACACAACGATTAAACAAACTGCATTGCCAACTCTGCGTTATTTCTGCTCGACGTCTCTGCAGCTCGGGAAACACGGGTCAGCTCATTGCACACGTTCCCGGTCAGCGTCCTACCAGAGAATACAATCCCAGAGCGGCGCGGAGGGTCCAGGTGGAGGGGGAACTCTCAAGGCAAATCCCGGTAAGAGTCTTCTGTCTTCGGCTTCGGCGCTCAGCACCAGACGCAGAGGATCTCCGGCGCTCAATGAGCGCAGCTGAGGCGGCTGTCAGGTTGACGTTGTAAAGGCAACCCACTACTTCCTGTTACATCACAGCGGAGCGTGCAGCTGAGGAGCTGGGAGCTGTGGACAGTTACACTGCACCCCCACACTCCCATACACACTTGTTAGTAGTGTATTCAGTGCTGGAAGAAGGATTCACATCCTTTACTTAACCCTCTATTGCATAGTGTTCGCCATGACAACAATTTTACCAGTTCATGCACTGTTGGTAAAGATCAGTCAATAAAAACGGTTTTGCTGCTTGGAGTCTTTTACATTTTTATGACAACTAATTAATCAGATGCACGATCAACAAATCCTGGTGCAACTTTTAAGTATCATCAGTAAAGTCGGTTTAGATGTGTTGATTTTTTTGTGAAAATGGTAAAAATTAATTTATGCCATGTGGTAACTAAATGCAAATATGTGGCCGGGGATCCACAGTTCACACACATCTGGTTAATGTACCATATAATCTGGATTATAAATGCCACAACTGGAAATCAAAATGAATCAGAAGGAATTGCAATTTCCCATCCATCTGATTCCAAAAAGTATGGGATGCTGTGTGAATGTAAATAAAACCAAAATTAATCAAATTCAGAATTCAGATTGTATCTTTCCAAAGACAAAAGTTTTTTTTTTTTCAGTTTGAACATTAAATATATTGTCTTCACAGTTTTCAATTGAATACATAACAAATAACAAATGATTAGAAAATTATCGCATTCTGTTTTATTGATGCTTAAGACAATATCGAAACTTTTGTTGTTGGCTTTGTTTTGTGTACATTTCCAGTCAATAAATAAATAAAGAGGCCTCCTGCTTCTGCATGGAGAAACATGTAAAATAATAGATATGCAATTTAGGGCAAAAAGTAGGCATACTAATGCCACATAGTGAAAAAAAAAACAACTACAAGTTTGAGTCCTATATTGTGTTTTATTGAAAAAGGATCAAAGATGATTGCAGAGTTGACTTTATTTAATAAAGCCAGACTGAGTCTGATCCACCAGCACATCTCACACAGGTCACTGGTCCTGTCAGCAGCCACTCTGGTGTTCAGTGTACTGTCTTACATACAGTTCTGACTACTACAATACTTTCACTAGCCTGAGAATCTCCAAAAGCCAAAAATCCTGTCTTTTCATTCCAGTTGAATGTTTTTTTTTGTTGATGTTGTTTTTTTGTACACAATAAAAATAAAATCTCTGGGAGTAACTGAGATAACTTTCTTGAAGTTAGAGACATTTTTTTTTAGGTATTTCAATAACCTGTCAGTCATTAGTCAATCTATTTATTACATGTATAATCTATAAAACATTATTTATTTAGTATGGTGATGCCTCGAAGACACTAAATAACAACATTTAACTCCCAAGAATCTGTCTCTTGTGATTTTTTTATTTGCTTTTACCACTGTATTTCTTTCACATCTTCTGGGTTTTATTGTTTTGTTTTGTTTTTACTTCTTTACCCTGGTTACCTAAAAGACAAAAAATGATGGGAAAAAAACATGAAACCTGAAGACAGAGAAGAAGATTGTTGATGTTTATTATATAAAATCTTACAGTCCAATGCATTACAGCCATGGTTATAAAAGCACAGTGAAAATGATACAGCAGCTCACAACCTCTTTGAAAACTTACTTTGAACAACACTGCCCCCTCCTGGCTTTTCCTGCCATTAACACCACCACAACTGCAATAGTGATTTACATACTGCTGCATACTATTGATTAAAAAGAAAAAAAAATATTCATGTTTTATCCAACAGAAATAAAACAGTTGTTCATAATGATTTACAGCTGTGAGTACATGGTCATCTTGATTCATGTGTTTTCTATTTGCTCTTGTGGTTGACCCTAGAATGAGTTTAATCTACTAATGCTGTTGTTCACATTGATTAACATAGTGGAGATTTACCAAACCCTGGAAGAAAAGCATCAGTTAGCTGCTGAAAACACAGTAAATATACAGGACAAGCATTCATTTTGTTACTGAACATGAAGCTTGATAGAACTTTGGTGTTTACCATAATGATCATGATATAGTATGATCATGGAGAGCCAAGGCACAATATATGCTTTATACAAACGTATTTATACAGAGCATGAGAGCAGAAAGCTGCTATTAGATGAACGCAAAACAAACATGTTTTTTGTTAATAGCATATTGAAGTAATGTGGGTAATGATGATGACTGCATTCAGTCACAAACAAAGCTAAAAGTGATTTTTATACAAACACTGCAGCACTACAAAACAATAGATATGAGAAGCTAGAAGGTAAACATATTATATGGACATAATTACAGGAGGCTCCACAGATGTACAGCAGTGTTTAGACTGAGCGATTGGCAATGCTGTTCAAGTTTTTCTTCCTTATTCGGATCATCCTCTTCCTCGGAGCTGCAACAGAACACAGCAACACAATTATCTAATATCAATTTCATTATTTTCTATCAAACATTTTATTTAGGTTATAGCTAAAAATTAGGAACTAACTTAAAATCTTTACAGATTGTATATGCACTTTTGTAAATATTTGAAGAAATTGTGGTGTGAATGTTGGATGCTGAAGAGCTAAACTGAGTTGCTGGCTTAAATGTAAAAGTTAAAAAATGAAGAATGTGAAGTAGTAATTTTTGGAAAAGTGTTAATAAGTTTGATCAGTGTTAATATCACTAAAAAGTTGAATAATGCCAATAATGTATTAAATATCCAAGTGGCCTCTGGGGCTGAAAATGAAGCAAATGCAGCAGTGCCAGAAAGCTGCAGTTCTTCAAATGGCCACTGGAGGCTGACAAAGTAAGTAACCCCCCATAGACCCTATAAATGCCCAACGTTACAGCAGAAATAAACATGTTTACAGTCTGGTACCAATACAGTTTGGATTTGATTTGATCATGTTTTGTTGAAATGTTGATGCTGCACTACATGACATGCTATCATGAATAAGCATAAGGTGTAATGGGAATAGGAACTGGAATGGGATTTCTTCTAAACCATGTTTTTGTTTTTGTCTCTTAAAAAAAAGTTCCCTCAAAGCCATGGTTTGGTTTATTTGTCTTTTCAAATCGATTCTGTTGTAAAAGTGGGAATGTGTTTAATATGACACTGTATTTGTATTGTAGGTGTACAACAACTTATCATTTGGTAACTTGCAGTGACCAGCAAATTAAAAAACAAGCATCAACAGAGAACCAAAAACAAGGTTGTAAAAGATAATTAAAGATTACATTTGGTAACTTGCATTGACCAACAGCAATAAAATGCAATCTTATTTTATATGACATTATCATTGAAAAATGTAAAAAAAAAATTAATAAATAAATCCTTACCCTGTCCTCTGATGCACTTGTGGATGCATTCTTTCCGGTGTGTGAAGTTGTTGTCGTTTCCCCCGCAGCCGCTGTAGAGAAACATCTGGCACCTCTTGGTCTTTGGATTGTAAGCAAACCTCCTCAGTCTTCTGTCACATGTCCCCGTGTCCATGGCACTGGAGCACAGCTCTGTGGGCTTCACCACTGTGAAGTACGAGAACATTCAAAAGTTACAAAGGGGCTGCCAACTATAACTTACATTTTTAATCAGTCAGGACCCAGATTGATACCTATGATCCTCTATATCATCCTCTAGACCATGATGTGCTTAGACCTCTTCCTGTTTAGTCCTGGGTCAGGAAGGAGGTGGAACACCTGAACATGAATGCAGCCTGTTTGCTTTTCATCAACATCCTCTCAGCTTTAACTCCACATGGGTTTATATCCTCAGCCGTGCTTGAGCCCGACTTTGGAATAGATTCTGCCCGCTGTCTGCAGGCTCTCAGACAGAAATTGGCAGATTTGAAAGAGAGACTTGTTATCATGGCTTCCCACAGGGCTGTGTAAGCTATCCTCTTTGATTTTTTATCTGGCTTTCTTCATGGTGACACACAGAGGAAAGCTTGTTAGCAACCATGTGTGGTCTTCCCCACAAGTGAAGGACATTGATTTTAATACTGAAGGCAAACACTATGACTTCAAAGCTCCGATATTAAATCATTATTACTTTATCTGTTCCTGTCAACTGGGGTCAAATGGAACAAATATAGAATCTGAGGACTGGATTAATTGTGACTAATTTGTCAATAATTTTTGACAGTATTATTGATATCATTAACAGTAACAAAGCATTCGACTCAATGACATAAAACCACTTTAACTGCTTTGCTCTTAGTTTAATCATTAAACAAGAAAACTAAATTGATTGAATTAATAGCTAACAGTGAAATATACAAATATTGATGGACTGCAAAAGATTGCTCCATTATTTGGTGAATTTAGACAATCAAAAAGACAATAGTTTTCTCAATTCTTGTCATTATTTTGGGGGTTTCAGTGTGTATGGATTTAATATTTATAAAACAATCTGTATTGATGCCTCACAGCAAGAGAGTCTGGGATTCAAACCATGGCTGTGTTGTAGAACTGGATATGGAGCTGCTGCTCAGTCTTGCAGCTAGTTTTTTCCAGCATCTGCTTGTTGATCCCCCTGTGGCCCATAAGCATTTTCCCCAAAGACCACCATTATAAAAGAGACGTCTGTAAAACTGTTGACAGCACATGTTGAACTGGAAACAAGTTCAAATATGACTCATTCTGTTAACAATTTAAGGTCCATGGTGATTTCATGTCTGTAAAAACTTTCCTTGAGATGAGAAAAGCTATTTGAAAGTGATGTCATCACAATGTCTATGGGCCGCAAAGTAAACCTGGAAGTTACAATCCTGATGAAGTGTTTGGGATGTTGTCGAAAGTGTAAATAAAAACAGAATGTGATCATTTTTTAATCATTCCATTAAAAAACTGTACAAAAGAGAATATATTTTCTGTCAAAACTGATTTACTTTTGTTTCTGTAAATATAATGAAAGGATTGCGCAGTGGTTGTAAATGGAATGCATTTACAAGGACAAATATAAGGTTGACTCAGACTCCTTCATTTTGGGACTTTGAAAATACATTAAACATATTAAGGTTAATAAACTTAAGGTAAATAAAAGTTGTGATGCCACAGCCTAAGCACTCACATACCCTCACTGTGTGAAAGTGGACTGAGTGTTTACATGTCTGTTTTATCTTTTTGATGAAGAACAGAGAACATGAATTAATATTAGTTCCAGACCAATCGGCTGTTTTGACTCTCAAGATATAATAATATAATCAGTAAAGATCCACTGCTGTGCCTTGTGCGTTAATACGCACTGCATTGCTCTTATCTCTGAAGACACGCTTATCTTTGCAGTTAAATGAGTTGGGTCTGATCTATTACAAAAATGTGTGCATTTATACTCAATTTTTCCTCAAATTGTGTAAAAAGGAGGAAAATTTAGCTTAAAACTTTATGAGTGTGATATAGTTAACGCAATATCTTTAGTGAATAGGTCCTTAAGACGGGGCAGCAGGATAGCGACTGTAAGTGATGCGCAATTCATGACGCTGTCAGCGGCCACGATCCATTCTTTGAGTAATCCCCTGTTTTTCTTCTTTCTGTTTTGAATTCTGGCAAGTATCAGCTTTGACATTGTAAATCATGTTCTTGATTTTAAGGACACCCTATAGGGCACTACAGTATATTTCATCCATTTAAAGGCACCCTAGAGGGCACTTCATCACCTTTTTTCTATAGTCAGGACACCGTAGAGGGGACTTCATCATGTTTTCCCGACTTGAAGAGCACTCTAGATTGCACTTTGTCATGTATTCTCAATTTATAGGAACACTAGAGGGCATTTTATCTTGTTTTCCCCAGTTAAGGGCACCTAAAAGGGCACATTTCTTTCCACAGGAATGTCTCCCCAAACAGCGCATTATCATGTCTTTTTCCATTTAGGGTACTTCACCATGTTTTTTTGTGTAAAGGTACCCGTGAGGGAACTTCATTACCTTTTTCTACTAGTAGTGCACTGATTGCACCTACATGTTTTCTTGATGTAAGAGCAACTTAGAGGGCACTTTATCATGTTCCATGGGGACATTAGTAGGGCACTTTTGCAGTTTTTGGACATGGGGGCTTTAAAGGGAGCTTTTTTTGTTTCACTGCAAAACCAATTTAATTCAGTAGATACAAAACTGTGTAATTGAGGCTTATTCAAAAGCAAAATGATTCTTTGCTGGAGGTGGATGTAAATCAAGAGTGGTAACAGCAGTATCAGTATCATGTACAGTTCTTACTGCCTGTGGAGCTCATTTCACCACAGGTATGTTTATAGAAGCCTGAACTCAAATATGCTTTAGTTCACAATTAGTTGTTCATCTTTATCTCTATTAAAGCTCAATTACAGCTTCTGACACTAAAAATGTAGATCACAGTTTAACCACAAGATGTCACTCTTTGGTTTCAAGATTGCATTACTCGGTGGAATGACATCAAGATCTATGACAATTCTATAATGCTTATTTTCCAGCTTTTATGACTTTGCAATTCATAGTCTCCATTTCAGTGCAGCAATTCAAAAAACATATCTGATATTTATGACTGACACGACTCTTAACCAGATTGCCTCTTTACATGTCTAATTGAAGATCTAATTGTTACTTTGGAGTTTTACTTCCACCCCAGCATCGTTGTTTAGAGATGTTGTGCTTACATGCTAGACACCGAATCGCAGGAATGAAGTCAACAGCCTGATAAGGAGTCAGGGCTGTTGGGGCTAACTCATCCTGAATCTTTCCCTCTCAATATTTTCTGACAAGAGTGAAATTGGATTCCTAAAATTATAACTCTTTGAATGAGTTGAGGGAAGCAGGCCAGGGTCTCCCTGTGATCTCCTGCTGCGGCACAAAAGGGCCTTGGAACCCGACAAGCGTGATATATGCTCCCTCACTCCTAATACACAGAAAATTAGTAAGTGGGAATATGTGACAAATGGGCTGTGGGAAGGAGACACTGATGCACTCGGTGTGCACCCTTTGCCTCGCACAACAGGAGCAATTCTGCAAGCTGTCTACCATCTATGCATCACTGCACTTTGACTTTTTATTTCATTTTTTACAGTAAAGTTATTGGCAGTCTACACTGGTATAATAAATGAACTGCATTCGCTTATTTTGAGGTGGAAGCATAACTCAGAATTCAGCCTGGGCTACTCTGAAAACAGGATGATTGATTTAATTATGTCTTACAACAGTTAATCTATCCCAAATGTCTGCTCCTCTGAGATTTCTGTAATGAATTCACAGTGCATGTACTGCTTCTGGCTTTGTGCCTCGCTGTCTGCATTTATGTGATGAGACTGAAAACATATTCTTCCTCTTCTTAAAAGAAACAAATGTGTTGTAATTTACTTGCCAATTATTCTGTACAAAAAAACTGTAATTAGAAGCATGTTATTGTTGATTGATTGATCGATTGTGAGCTAGCTAGTAATATAAACACCGGCCATGTGTGTGTGTTTGATTTCCTTGACATTATTTTGGCATTTCGAGTCATGATTTCTTACCTTTTGGCTCTTCATTAGTGTCATTTGTTGCCACCTGATGTTCACTGACAGTTAGTTCCCCTGAAGAAACAAACACATGTGTCAAGGGGGCCGTAGTGGTTAGCATTCTTGCCTTACAACAAGAGGGTTGCCTGTTCGATCTATGTGGAATTTGCATGTTCTCTCCGGCTTCCTCCCACAGTCCAAAAACATGCAGCTTAGGTTTAATTTGTGACTCTAAATTGCCCGTAGGTGTGAGTGAGCGTGTGAATGGTTGTTTGTCTATATGTGTCAGCCCTGTGATTGACTGGCGTCCTGTCCAGGCTGTACCCCTCTTAGGTTTAAACACAAAACTGGAACCAGGAGGTGGTTAGCTTATCTTAGCATAATGACTAGAATCAGAGGGAAACAGCTAGTCTTTTCATATCTTGATTGTGGTATATATCACAATATAGTCTAATCTTAATTTAATTAATATACAGGGGTATTCTAATAAGCAGAAATCTTTGGTATGGGTACACAGGAGTTTAACATCAAATCTGAATAAATAAATAAATGGATGTATGGATGGATGAATGAATTAAGTCCTGTACAGTGCTTTTGGAATACTCAACTGATTTTAACCAACATCTGGATTCCAAATGGCCCTTCACACATTAATATCCACCTCTATCCTGCAGAGAGAACCCTGTCCTGAGATATATGTAGTCTTTACGCTAAGCTAGCCTAATCGCCTCCTGGCTTTCGATCCATACTTAGAATATGCAGTCTGATTACTCTTAAAAGGAATGATATAACATATTGAGATATACAATGTTATGTGTAAGAACAACATTCAAACCTGAATCACACATAATTACAAAACTAACATTTGAACGTGTGATTTACTTTAACTCACAGACCTTCATTCCACCTTCATTCATTTGATCAGTAAATATTAGAAAACATTTTTTTTATGACTTACCAGTAATCACAGTTGGCTGCACAACAACAGATTTACTAGCAGACTGTGTGTGGACAACTGGTTCATTGGTGGGTTTTGCTATATTGACAGAAAAATGAGAAAAGTAACATGTTAGACAGCATGTCTCCACAGCTATCCACAAAAAACAGAAATCCAAGGAAGTCAGTCCTATATTTAGACCAGATCTCATTAAATCCTCAAATCAATCCTAATTAAAGCATGTTTAATTTTATTAGTATCAGACTAGAAAGGGTGTTGGTCTGCAAACACATATAATCTACTAATGAATCCGGACAGAGTAATCTATCTGAAATTGTTATCCATAAGAAAAAAAAGCTTTTCCAATTGATTTTCAGTACAACATGGGCTGTCTGCAGAATTGGTCACAGTCGAGCAACTTACTCGTTATTTTCTTTGACAATTTCAATATCTTAATGACTTTTAAGTCATGCCTAAGTCTGGCATAATTGAGTATGCTTTGGTCACTTTAAAACGATTTAAATGCTCAATCAAGGTGGAATGTGATTTCATGGTCAGCTAAAATTCATCCAAAAGTTAATTTTCTGAGCTAGAACTATTTTGATTATGTCACCACCCCGAAATGAGTTTGCATTTGTTGTGCAGCAGCTGTGATCTGCTGTGCCTTGGCTTTCCATGAACCCCAAACTATATACATTACACCTTGCATACTGCTTTTAGGTAAAGGCAGGAAAAGTAATTATGTCTGTTACAGCTGACTTGGAAAGCTGAGGTGTATAGTAGATGTGTTGGCTCTTATAAGACCTTAGAATAACCTGTTTCTTTTAAGAAAGTCTATTTTCAACCAAGTGACGACATCTTTGGAGCATTCACAGCTGCTGAACACAAAACCCATCCAGACTTAATTAGTGGTTTTAAATAGACTTTAACAATGCTGCTGTCTGGAGAGCTTGGGTGTTTGCCAGCCTTTACTGTAAAAGAAGAAAAGTTCAACATGGCCTACCTGGGTTCTGACATTTCACCTGGCACGCCGCCATGCTCCTGAAATTATTAGCATTGCCAAAGCAGCCGCCGTAAAAGAAATGCTTGCACTGCTGACTGTTGCTGTCAAAGAAGTAACGTGTCACCAGCCCTCGACAGGGACCAGGAGCTTCGGGTAAGTGGCACGGGTTCTTGTCATCTAGGAAAGAGAGAGAGAGGGAGAACAATTGTTAGAAACTAAGAATAAACACCATTAATTAATGAGTCAGGCTGTTCTTATTCCTATTTGTTTGTAGTCATATGTATACCTATAAATAATGAACCAGGAGAAGAAACTTGTAACAAGCCATATTTGTTGTTACACGCAACCTCTAGTGGCCGTAGTAATTATGACGGACAGGAGTGAAGGAGGAAGTGAAGCGTAGCTGAGTAGATTTGCTGACTACACCTAATTTTTGTGTTCTGTTTCACAATGTGAGATGTTGATATAAAATGTGGCCAAAATGTAAAATAATGCTGTAAACTTGCGTCAAAGTTTTAAAAATTTGTTTTATTCTCAGCTCGAACTGAAATCAGCAGATGCCGGATTTCTATATATGGTAATCTGCTCCGGACATGTTAGTGTAGTGTTTTCTAAAACTTACACTGCTACATGTAGCTTAATGCTAAAGTCAGGGAAACCTGTTGTTACGGTGTTGTTCATTTCTCCCCAGGTTTGGGTCACATTCCTGCCGTTCAATTTTGTAGTTTTTGGTTTCATTAGTGATTTTCCATGGTGGAAAGTGTTGTATACTCTGTTCCAGTCCTACCTCCAGCTGCAAAAGTACATAGACAGCAAGAAAAGATGCAGAAGTCATGGCAAGGCAGAGAGGGCTTTTTAGGGATCAGGGCTTAAAGAGACAGGCTCTATGACGGAGCGTCTTAGATCGTTAGATAGTTATTGCAAGATTGTTTCATTTTTCATTTAAAATAATTTGCTTGCAAACTGTGCTTTATCAAGTGCACCAAGCGTTGTAAACAATGTCCTGCTGTTGATGCTGTCCTCCATCTATTGGACAGAATAAGGGCCTTTACTTCATCATAAGACCACGTCTGTCCATGAGACATTTTTCAAGCCTGCAACTTTCATGTCTGGTGTTTCTTTTGGTTAGCGTCCTTCCTTTGGTTTGTTCTCACCTGCAGTGAACTGAACTCTGATACTCTTGGAGGCAAACAGAGACCCCCATTTTTTCATGGACCAGAGTTCGGTTCTTTGGTCTGCACCAGAGTTCTTTTGAGTATTCACACGCACCACAGATCGTTTCAAGCTGACCAAAGAGCTCAGGTGTGAATTCCCCCTTAGACATAGAATGAATCTCTGCAGCAGCCATGGGCAGTATGAGTTAAAATGTGTTTTGTGGACATTAAAACATGGCAAATGTAACACAACATATTCTAGAAGAAACCCAAAAAAACAAGTAGGAATCTGAAAATGACTATAATCGGTGCCCTTTAAAACAGCAAGCATCAAGTCTGTTGTTAAGTCTTTTGCTTGGTAAATACATCATAAAAATGTGAAATTTCTTTGTTTCTCTTCCCATCAGAGTTCACAGTTTTTCTACATATTCAAGCTCGATCTGCAATGTAACATTTATGGATTTTACTGCTGAGTTATTGAACATGATGATGAAACATTCATTTGACAAAGAAGACAGAGTCAGAAAGACGTGCAGAAGGACAGAGCGATCCACATTGGAGTCAGGTTATATTAGCTTGCATTCATCAATGTTACATTTAACTTTCTGTGATTTATATCACCTTAGTTAAGTTTTCACTGTCTGCCAGTGACAGCTTTTACTTATATATGTATGATTCAAGGCGGAGAGCAGTGAATGATGACATTTAAAAGTGAGTATAACACAGTCCAATGAAACATCTTGAAAAGCCAAGCAATGGAAGACCAACAGAAGGACACATTAATGAAGCCATAGGGAAGGAAGATAGCTACTCAAGGTGCACAGTCAAATAAAAGAAGTTCAGGCCATGACACACATTGCAACCGCTGGCCACTCTTGCCCACTTCCTGTCTCCCCAGCCGTACTGTGACATTTCCACTCCAGTCAGGTTTCACATTCTTCCTCTGCAAGCTGAAAAGTCAACACTTCCAGCAAGAACTTCCTTATGTTCCCCAGTGAACCACATCACCTCCTCTGTCATGTCTTCCCTCTCTGCTTTTCTTTTCTGTCATATCTCTTCTACCTCCTACCTCAGCTCTCACTCCCCATGTTTCATGTCTCAGCGCTCGTTGCATATATTATCACCCTCGGGTCCTGGAGTATTGGGATCAGGGCAGTGCAACTCTGAGCAACAGTTTGATATTCATCTAAATTCTGCATCTTTCATTGTGTAAGGTTGATGTAAGCTTGTTGTAACACATGTTTGTTTCCTGTTGGTCTGCCGTTCCTCGGTGATGGTTCTTATCTTACAGAAAGCTTTATGTGCTTGTATTGAGATTCTCTCTAATCTGAAACATGTGACTTTAAATGGCCTTGTGCAGCACAGAGCCTTTGACAGGCAGTTGTGAGGAGCCCTGCTGTTTTTCTGAATAAGCCGTCACAAAACAGAAAAAAAAATTGTACAAGCTGGTGACAGGCTCACGGTTGATTTGAGGCAGTAACACAACGATGCTGTGAAATGCATCACATGCAGTGGATTGGCTCCGTTTCAAACACTCTTTATTGGCACCGTCATCCACCACAGGTGCAACCTGACAAGCCATGAATTGTTGATGGTTTTACAACAGCAGAGCAGAGTGAGTGCGTCCCACCATGGCAAGAATATAATACTGGGTTGTATGGTCCACCACACAGAAAGAAATATTCCAGATTTAGCTCAGAATACTGAGAAGATTCTTTAAATGTCGGTAAGGTGATAGTCTTACTAATGTCAAACATACTGTAATTAAAATCTACATTTAAATGACAGTGATGAAGCATTTTACTCTATAAATGTTGGTAAAGTAGCAAATTAGGTTATGTTTTGGCGATATGTGTCTTAAATTATGTCAAGTGCTAATGCTCTAATATCTGTAGATGGCATTGGTGAACATTGGCATTTCACCTTCCTATATTTGCATGGTCTTGGTGCCGTGACCTTTATTTTCGTAGCTTTGTGACCAAAGCGGTAACGCCCAGAAACATAGCAAAATAACAAGAACAAAAGGGCACTTTGACAAACTTCTGGTGGATCATAATTGATGATCAAGAGGGATTATTTCTGTATCAGTCTATAGACCCCTTATCAGAACGTGTCACTCTAGCCCCATACGATCAGTTGCAGAATGGATCAGTGGTAGGTTTTTATACACACGAGAAAACTTTTATCAGGAAGATTTATAATCTTTTGTCCTGTTGTGTAATGGGCTGCCAGAACTAAAAAGAAAACTAATAAATGTCTTCATTTTAATATATATATATATATACACATTACATTATTATTTTATACATGACCCTGTGACAAGTTGTTATGATATTGGGACGGAATTTCAACAGTAAAATAAAGAAAAAGTCCTATTTAGCCCTTTAGTTTTCTTCTTGGTCACTGTGTTCTTATTGGCAGTCCATTGTCATGTCCATTGTCCATTTTTGTATTCAAATAATTGGTCTATACTTTGTTTTTCAGGAATATCCTACATAGTATACCGTCAAGCTGCAACTGTCAAACCCCCAGCTTCAACAGGACATGCAGCCATCATGGGTTTCCAACAACGCAGCAATTAGCCAACAAGAGTGTGACTTACCGGCTAACAAGCTGACAAAATGCAAGATCAATCACCTTTGTTAGAAGCTAAATTAGAATTCTGTGGAGACTTCTGACTAAATGCAACGTGTCCCAACAGCTGCCAGAGGATGTCTTACAGCAGCTACACACTCACTATTTGGTTTATCAGTTAAGTGTTTGAATAAACACACCCTACTGAAGGGTGACCGTGATTAAAAGGCTATCATTGTTACATCTAAATACACTTTACGAGGTGACTTTGACTTAAACGCATGGGCAAAGAGATGTGTCAAAGGGTACTTGAGCACTCTCTCTGGAGCAATGCAGTGATGAATAATTCAGAAACACAATTCTCTATCAGGGCTGTGAAGGTGGAAGAGGTGATTTGTGTTTTGAGGAGAATTATCGGTCAGCTCTTTTTTCAAACGCTGGGTGTGAATCATACGGTCCATCGTTCCAGAGAGTTTTGGCTGCTCTCCAGAGAGAACCTCAATATTTCAACAAAACAGACTTCAACATTTAAGACAGACTCTGATGATTGTGGAGTGCAGCCTGGGATGTGTATGAAAAATGCATAATTTCATGTTTGTGTCCTGAAAGATTAGAAAGAAGAGATTTGAGGACAATGTACAATAAATCTATCGCAAACGAACAATGTTTAGACTCCACTTTGTTTCACCCCGTCCCTCCCTTATCTCTCCACTGGTTCAATTGATTTCTTACTGCTCCTTTTTCTTTCTTCTGTTGTCTTCACTATATTTCCACATATTTCAAAAAGTTTGTGTTGTTTCAGCCTCTAAAAGTGCTGACACCACGTTGGCCTGGCCTCATGCAGAAAAAGAAAGACAACTGATCTCTGATGGAGCAGAAATGTAAGCACAATAAATGAACTCAGGCGTCAAAATAACAGTTGCCACTGGATGGAGACAATGTAATCCAAACCCAAAGACGCCTCTGACCTCAGCAGCAGTATCAGCCTATCCAGGGTTTCTTCCTGATGACTATGTTACAATGTTGTATACATTTACAATGTGTATTGTAAAGTGCAGCATACATCTGAGGGGTTGGAAGCACCAATGTCACAGTGTTAAAGTCTAAGAAATGTGAGCGGCGAATTTAAAAAGAATGTGAATTTCCCCCTTTTTACACATTATTTAAATTATCCATGGGGCTGGTTTTTGTGAACTGCACTTTTTTTTGCAATGGGGCTCATTTGCATAAAAAGGGGACAATTTTGCACCAAATGTATGCATATTACCTCCTATAATGGGTGCAAATTTTGCTTGGCAGTGCAGTTAGGGTTGCAATTAATTTTTGTTTTTGTCTTATTTACACATTTTTAGCAATAGAAAAAAAAAACGACCTAAAGCCCCAAATTGTTAGTTTAGTTATTTATTTTAGTTGATACTTTATAGCTATCAAGCACTGATGCGTTAGACCTCGCTAGAACCCACAGTCTTTGGTGTGGTGAAGTCACATGAGGTGTATTTAAACTGTGCATGAAGGGAATTAGTGGCCGTTAATACAATATTTAGTGTGAAGCCTCATTTTGATCTGCCAACATTTGCCATGAGTGTTTTTGTTGTGTATTTTTTAAATCTAGCTAGGCAATTGAGAGAAAGTACAACCCAGGTGAAGAGAGTGGAAGGAGAAAAAGGTTAAAATGACACCCAACTCCAACTAGATGGGCTTTTTGCAGTTAAACGATGAATTACTAAAGTAGTTTATTCATTTATTTTCTATCAATTGACTAATCAATGAATCAGCTAACCATTTCAGCCCTACCGAATAGGTAAACATGTTCCAGTCGAAATTTCCATAACGATGCACAAAGTTCTGCCACCTCCAGGTACATCATGTTGTTTATGCTGTTCTGACCATTTTCCTTTGCTAACTTTTTTTTAACAATGTCTGTGCTCACAGACGAGCATAAGCCCTGAGCTAAGGACAAAAAAAGTCCAACTGCCACAAAGAAACACTGTTTTTATGTCCATGACCTCTTGGAGCAGGGCTGTAGAAAGGACAGTTATGACTCATTGGGGTTTCAGTAAAACATCAGAGCAGAGGAGCAGAGATAGAGGAACAAAGTATCCCACACAGTAAGACAGAATGTTCCTCACATTGGGTTGTGACCTTTAGAGGAACATTCTTGTGTGGCCGTCTGTTGCCAACACATGTAGGAAACTGGAATCATTCAAATTAGAGTGTTTCAACTAGCAGTTGTTGTAATGTCTGCTGTCTGTAGAGTTATAATGTCAGTGATTTGATAACAGCCCTGCTGCAGGATGGGTAAAATCACAGTGTGCAGAAATCCGTTGGCCACTGAGACGTGTTTTCTGTAAGGTAGAAGTGTGATGACATTTTCAAATGTCTGCAGCTGTTAAATAAAGTCTCTCTTGGACTGAACCACAGAGGTAAGAATTAAATGCCTGCATTTTTTAAATGACAAGACTGTTGTTAATTTGGTTTAATACTATATTAATTTACAAACACATTAGACTTAAAAAGCCAGACAAGATCAGCGTGACATGAATTTTACTGCCTAATATCCTCCCTAATGGCTTATTTAAACTGTTAGCCTGACGACGTCATACTCACGGTTCTGTTCAGAATGTGAGTCTGAAACTGATCCATTGGGCTGTGATTATGGGGCATTTTTCAACCAAACCAGGAAAAAAAATGCCTCTTCGCTCAATTGGATAGATCGACAACCAACCAGAGCAACGTAGGCTGTGACGTATGTTAAGCGACGCATAGTTGTTGTCACCAGAACTCAACTGCATGCACGCTGGAAGAAGTAGAAGAAGATGAGTATAAACGATTTTTGGCGGTGTTGTAAGAAGAATTTAAGGATACACGGAGTAGTTTCCAACACGGTCCTCATTTTTGAGAGTAATAGTAAAGGTCAATGTATGTACGAACAAGTCCTCCATTTAGGATTACAACTCCACAAAACATCGGACAAATCGTATCGCATTAGTCGGTCCTGTCAGAACCTAATAACACAGTTGGAATTGGATATGCCCTTGTTTAAAAAATGGACAGATGACGAAGGAGACCAGGCTGAAGAAGCGTGTTCATCAGCCATGTTTGTTGCAACCCCAGTGCTCTTTAGTGACGTGGCTGATTACGTTACTTTTGCTCATCTGTCCATCATCGTGAAAATCCCACCCTGACAATTTTCATTGATCCGAGGACATCTGTATTGAGCGTAGTAGCGCCACGACGGAGAAATGCCAGACTGAACTTCCTGACGTAAAATGATGTGGGCGGGGCATAAGTTCAGCTGCGAGTCTCTTAAACCTGCATTCATTCTAAAGGCCAGCAGGGGGCGACTCCACAGGTTGCAAAAACAAGTCCAACTGTATTCAAGTCAATGATAAAATACCTTTCGTCTCACTTGATTAATTACCTCAGTAAACATTTTCCCAATTAAGTTATGATCTCAGTTGCTAGTTTGCAGATTACAGGATGATATTTGTTGTGTAAATGATGGCCCCATTTAGAGTACAATAGATGATAAAGCAGGGTGTGCCTTTGGGCTGCGTTGTGATTGACAAGTTGCTACCTAAGCAGTGTTTCAATCAGGTTAGAGGCCACATCCACGGCACTGTTTACATTTAAATAGCCGCATAGTTAGAAGCCAGGGGCAGCCAGTATAGGTGGGTGTAGATCTGAGTCAGATCCCCCATCTCATTCAAATATGATCACTCCTGGCAGATGGCCAAAATGGCAAACCATCTCATGGGAGACCACAAACCAATGGGTGTCATCACAGTGGCTATGTCCACTTCCTTTATATATTCTGTGTTTTGAACACACTGCTGTACAACTAGCAAATACCCTGCTTCGAATTAGTACTGAATTTGGACAGTTTATTTCTGTCCAGTTTTGACTTTAGCCACTGAGCCAAAGTCACCACCAAGTACAGTAAAATTGATACATACATAGTAGTGTGTTCAATTTAGATAAAAGCAACCACTATTAGGTGTTACGATGCGCTACAACCTGCCCCTTTTCATTCAACCAAGGACCAATAAAAATAGTTGTGAAACTGCCCTTTAAATGCCATGGAACAAATGCAACAAAGTTTTATAGCTTTGTTTAATGCAGTGTCATTTCTTTATGATCAGAAAGCAGAAGGTTTCTCACTCATGAGTAAGACTGTACACTCAGACTGGCTTCAATATCCCACAGTCACCTTCATATTTCTGTCCGAGCGAGCAGTTTTATTTAATGTCACCTTTGGATCAGCAGGAGCCTGAAACTCGACACCACCCGATTTTTCTTTACAGTGCAGATTTGTTTGTGTGGAGACGGGACATAAAAATGGAGGCAGGTACTGCATATGGCAGTGCCTGCAGGATGCAAATTCCTTCAAGATCCTCTTGTCTGACTGCATTATATCCCATAGCATGCAATAAGAAGGTGAAGGTTATTCTTTGCTGGTGGGAGAAAGCACTTTATCACACCAAGGAATAACACGGCATCTAAATACTTTGATAGATGTGTTTTTGCTTTCATGCAAGGGCATATTCCATGATCAGACAGGCTTGAGTATTAAAGATGTAGTGTTTTCCTGCTGTATGTGACAGATATCGTGACATACATTACCGTAGCTGTTATGCCAGAGAGAAAGGTGTTCTTGTGCCAATCCATTTTCCTTTCATGGACTTATATGTGGTTTTTGAAAAACATATATATTTAGTACTGTTCCATCACCTGAAGTGCGTTTCAAAGCAGCTCAGAGCAGCTTGTCTTACTGTGGATCAAAATTCGACTCTCAGAGGTGAAAGTGCAATTGTTGCTGCTTTGATTGCCTTTCAAAAGGAGCAGTGGTCTATATATACATATATATATATTACTGACATTTTACAAAAGATAAGTGCAGCATGCTGAGTGACGCATTGTATCCCTGCACTACGAAGACTGCACTTAGCAGCTATTACCAGTAAAGATACTGTAAAGATCAATGAACATGTTCTGAACTCTATGTACAACCACACACACACACACACACACTCACCCGCAGTGACCTTTGACCCTCTACTTTTAGGCATTAATTTACCTCATGCAATGCCACAGAGAACTTTTCACAGTTGCCAGATAATATGCTTGAACTGAATTGTGGCATTCAGCTGTGTTCTGCATGAAGGTGAAGAGCAGCATGAGAGCACTCTGGGATGTCACAATACTGGAAATTTAGTACAACTCTAATATCAAAACAAGTTGAAACATTGTTCAAAATGTAAATAAAACAGAAAGTGATAGTTTGCTAATCCTTTGTGACTCACATTTAATCAGCCAGACAGCATACTTAATGTTAAAACTGATAAACGTTTTCTTTAATATATACACAAATTCTTTTTTATTTCACTTTTTCCCACAGTGTCCCAACTTTTTGGGAATTGTGGTTGTAGTGGATACCAATACCGGTTAAATTCCACAATTCTAAGTGCCCAATTCCAAGGACAAACAGGACTAGCTCAAAACCTAGCATATGGCTGACTGCGCTAGGTCCAGCTTGGCTGAGCATGTGCTCTCACCAAATACAGTTACCCCTGTTAAAGTTCAACATTATAGTGGATAATTGTCCAATTTATTTACATTTATGCTAGCACTCATATCTCTCTCCTTCTTGTAGCGACTTTATTGCTAATCTCATCTGTTTTCATGCTATCCAGTTCTGTTAGCTACTTAGCTTAGCAGCTAGCTTCTCTCTCCTGCTTAGTGTATCAAATGTTTAGCTACTCCTCAGCTTCCTTTACTGATAACAGTACATGTTATAAGTAAAGTGTATTCGTTGTGTTGGAGGCGGGGCTTACTGAACTGGAAGTGCAGGTCTGCACCATGGAGTCACATAGGTGTCACAGGCTGCATTTCTTAGTACCACAGTTGCAGCAATAACCTTTCCACTTAATTTATTCATAACACGCATAAGATAAGCATGGTGACACACTCAGTGATGTACACTTCATAAAGGATTATTGTCAAAATTAGAAGCAGGCCTCCTAAACAGTTATTAGGAGAACATTATGATACATTTAAACATTAATTAGTTATAGCTAAAGCTCTCATCCTATTTCCTTATTCCTGAGCACCAGAGTTCATTATCATCCAGGTATTTAATACCGTCTCTAGTGACTCATAGAACCTGACTTACAACCGTGACTCTCGTCTGCCAGTTTCTCTCCTTTTTTTCAGATAAAGTGACATCTCGGCTGTCCAATAACTTATCACTCTCGCTGCCAATATGAGCTCCTCTGTTTTAACAGTGTTTATGTGATCCTTTATTCTGAGTTACTCACATCGGTCTTTTATGTGATGTAGCAAACTGAAAAACTTTAATTGTAACTGATTGATGCATCCTCCAATTGCAATCCAATATATATGTGGCAGCCATATAATATCAGCCCCGCTGTTTTAGGCTGGTGTGAGAGGAAATAAAGTGAATCTGTGTTATAAATATCTGGATGTTTTCATCTGCATTATTTTGAACTTAACACTTCCCTGGGAACACTGCCATATCTCTTCTCCCCATCCAGCCAGAATCCAGTGGGGGAGAGAATTTTTAGCTACATTGTTTTTGCTTTTACTCTAATTAAACTGTAAAACAAGGGGGGTGCATTCAACTAAGGTCTTAGCTGAAAAACACATTATGAACATACTGTAAAGCAACCATCCATGCGTCATATTTATTGCTTTGTTTATTTACTTGGTCGATCCTGTTATGTTCCAATTATAACTTTTATCTAATCTAACTGCATAATAAAATATTATATTGACAGGAATAAAGGGATTAGCACCTGTTTGTGTATGGTGACTATATATTCATTTGAAGATAGCAAAATCCTCTCACCTTCGGTTTTAAACTTCAGAACAGTGTGCAGAGGTTTTACATTTTGGGGGATTTAAGCTGTTTTCTGATCAAAGCAGACCTTCTGAATCTGCTCTAAATTGTTTGATCATAGCAAAGCAAACATTAGTAAACCAGGCCTGTCATACTTTACTTTCTCATCCCAACTTGTTACATTTCAACAACGCCACCTCACGGAACCCTTTGCTTAGATTTCAGTTCATGTCAGCGACGGCATGCCACTTTCTGCTAGTTACATGCACGTTGGTTTTGCAAAACTTCATTTTTACAGGAGGTGATAACTTTGTACAATAAAACCACTTCCCATCCACTTCCCCTGTCGCCTGTATGATAGTGCTGCAGCTGGGTTTACATTATAGTCAATGGAAAGGCTGATGCATCTCATTCACACCACAGATTCATAAAGTGTTCGCAAACGCATTCGATCAGCCGTGCATATGCTGCAGTGGTTTGGAGCGTTGGCTGTGCACATCCACAAATTAACACTACGCGTTCACAAGATGCAATAAGCACATAACTATTAGGAATAACCCAAATTCTATAGGTGAAACAAGTTATTTTGCGGGGGTTGTGACCAAAAAAAGTTGGTTGATTTACAAACATTTCTTGACCAATGTACGTCTATGGGAAAAGGGTCACGTGATGCACCCAGAAATATGAAAAAATGTGGCTATGTGATAAGTTGGGAGTGAGAACAGGCTGTCTCTACACGACTGTATCCCAGAAGCAGGATAGAAAGTCAGCCAGACATGTGTTAACAGCAAGTTTGAATGGTTTTGCAGAATTCCTATTTTCAAACAAGTCAGCTAGAAATGTAAAAAAAAATTTAATTAGCATTAATTAGCTAAGTAGCTGCAGCTGATGGAAGATGCTAGAAAAAGGTGTCATTTCAGCCGTGAAGTCAACAGCTGTGAAAAGTTTCAAACCTGCCTTTTCCTTCTTCTCACTGTCAAGTTCTACTGTACCACTGTAAACTGCATATGTCCTACACTAATATTTAAAGCTTGACCTACATAGCAGCAGTGACTCAGAGAGCAAATGGCTGATGGACATCTAGTGACATTTGTTTGTGTCGATACAGGAACACTTTCTCTTTAACCACCAGGTCAGGACTCTGTCAGTGGTTCCTTGCCTTCATTGCATTGTTGAGAGTTACCATAATAGTTTTCTCAAGGCTGCACACATCCAGCATCTGTTATGAGGTGTTTACTATCATCAATAATGTTGTATCATAATCAATCATGGTCAGTTTAACATTATTTGAAATCCATTTTCAGAGACATGGGAATTGGGAAATCTACTTGTTTGAAGACTCTGTTGTTTGTTAATTTAACATCAATTTATCATCAGTTTAGTATGTGTTACCTATAAATAATACAATACGGGCTGCCTGTCCTAAATGCGCCCAT
>CAFUXE010001191.1:162474-199718 GCA_903364295.1 Serranus cabrilla | reverse complement strand
CCTCGGGCTTTGAGATAAGGTAAAGTTCCATGACAGTATAATTTCCAAAGACTTCAGTGTATGGTTTGACAGCTTTCTGTTTTTAGATACTGTGTGGTAGTGGGAAACCGTGGGAAGGATTTGTTAACGGCAAAGCGTGGCAGGGTGTGTGACCTGACTCAAAATGTAGACTGAATAATTAAAAGAAGGGCTGGGCGATATGTCCTATAAATAATATTGCAGAGCTTTAAGGCTATACAGTGATATACAATATATCTTGATATTTTAAAACCTTTTTTTTTTGAAAGCAGCTCATTAAAATTGAACCCTTGACTGTGCTGTGTCTGCAACATACAGTATTTACATTCATTAGTGTTTTTTTATTGGAAGAATTTTAAACTTTTAAATGCAGCAAGGCCGATATCCCAACCAAGTTAAGAAACAGTATATATTCAAACCAGGAAATTGCACACACAGATCTTTAAGAGCTGTTAAATGTACATAAATAATGGTATTATGTAGGATAAACTAAAAAATAAATAAATAAAATATGTTTTTATTATAGTGGTTATATCTAGGTTGGCCGGTATAATAGATATATTGCCAAGCCCTAATTAAAAGTATCCAGTATTGCAAAGCAAGATTAAAAGAAATACATCTGGTGGAGACACAAGCCTACAGGTGTATTTTTTCTTTTCAACTTGCACTGAGAATAGGGAACCATCAGGGAGCATCTAAATCTCCCCAGTACATAAAAGCAGATCCAGGTAGGTGGCAGTGAGTGAAAACAGCAGAAATGTCACAGATTGCAGCACGCAGCAACAGCTTGCTCTGCAGCAGATCAAGCAGTATATTGCACAGCTTGAGAGACTGGATGATCAGAGTGTGTTTAAATAATGTGCCCTGTTGTGGGGAGCATGGCTGATCAGTGGCTGTGCGATCAATATTCTGCTGGAAAAAGACAGACGTCCCATTATACATAATTGTCCAGATCAGATAAGTTGAGTCCAATGCTGCATCGACACACCTCTCTACTGTCATTATCATTCATACAAGCTGGCTTGTTCAGATGGGGAAAAAAGGTGACGTGGGACCGTGTGAGCTCTACTAACCACTGTTGCGAATGTTAAATCACTATCTCAGTGTGCTGTCGGGAAATGGCTTTCTGGGCTCTTATCCCTGCTGTTTTTAGGTCAGGTCTCTGTTATGCCCGCCCGTAGCAGTGCAGTTACTTCAAAACCCACTGAGAGGAAAGGGATCTCTGTCCAAAAGGATTTGCAGATGGCTAAGGGCTTGAGTGACAGTGTCTCTCTGCAATGCACATGATAATATTCAATACTTTTGATCTTACGTGATCTGCCATTGAATGTTTTGTGTCATTGTCTTCCCATTTTTACTTCATAAGCAGAGTCGAGAGGGACAGAGAAAGGTAGAAAAGGCAAATATTAAAAATGCAACTAAGGTAATGAGCTGGAGCTCAGACTGAACACTCTCAATAACCACTGTGTGGAGTTCTGTGCTTTCATTGATGCTCCCCAGAGGATGAAGCCTACTGACTTTGGTGGTCCTCTCGATTTTCCTCGAGTGCTGTTATGGGGCTGACATTTCTAGTTTTTATAGAGAAGTATATTAATAAATATGAGATGGATACTCATGAAACTAGGGCTAGGCAATGTGGAAAAAAACCTACTACTTTTGACTAGACGCTTCGATATTGATATTGTCGTGTTGACCATTGGTGTTTTTACACTGTTACACTATTAGAACTAGGGGAAGAAAACAATTATGCAATATTTGTGTATTGCCATAAACCAAATATGAGACAATATCGAGTCTCGAGTCACAATATCACTAAACTATGTTTCCCACAGGAATAATTGTAATAACTTCCCCTGACTTAAGGTTGAGTTATTCCCCACCCCTCCCACCCACCTGTCAGGAGACCTGGGGGACTTTTAACATGACATCAGTTTGTTCCTATTCGGAATTTCATGTCTGGTGGAGAAACTCTGGAGAAACTGTTTCTAAATCACCTCAAATTGAGTCAATTTTACTGCAGTTGTCGTTTAGGAGTGATGTGTAAGTGAAGCCTCATGAACCATTTTCTTGATTTTTGCTGAGCCCCATAGATGGCGCCTTTGCTTTAAAAAAAAGAAAAAGCTTGAGCAATGGTAAATGAGTGTGTTTTCAACCCTTTGGCGAACAGAGTGCATCATCTACTGGGCTCAGAAAATGAAATGGTTCATGAAGCTTCATTTGTACTTCACTATCACTTTCATCTCCTCATATACACATATACAATATATCTGCTTATATCAGCTGATATATGATGCTAGCTCCAGCAATTTGTTTGTGTTAGCATGCTAAACCTGGATGGTGACCATGGTAAAAATAACACTTGCTTAACATTGTCATTGTTGGCATGTGGATTAACTGGCCTTGGCTGTGTGGCTGTGTGACTGTAAGCTCTTATTGTTTTTGGATTTTGGTTTGGGCTTGTGATAAACACTAAACTGATAAAATATGTTTGGTTTGGCTTTACAAGCTGTTTAATCAACATCCAACTCTGTGTCTTTCACTCGTGTGACTGGAAAAATGAAAAACAAACATTACATTTTCTTTCCAGTAAGGTACAAAGTTCGATCAAAGCACATCATCTAATGGGAACCACCCTGCCCTGAGCTATCAGCACAGCAGTCAACAAACAGTCGCTCTGCCAGGCAAGGTAATGAGGACAGCGGCTCACCACTACAAACTACCCTCACCCATCCAATTCTAATTTATATCCCGGAATTGGGGACACCAATCAAATACTCTCAATCTCCTTCCTTCCAGCCGACCTGTGGTATTGCTGTAGCATGTGGGAATTGTGGTGAGGGCTGCGGGGCTTCCCAGCAGAGACTTGTGGTGTTTTTATTTACGTTCTGCTTGTCGTGTCTGATAAGGAGCATAAGATTGGGTCATTTGGCAGGGGAGAAATTACCCAGTGGCACAGGCAATCTGGGTCTATACCCAGACCCATTTCGGTTATGTGAACACACCACATCCCGAAGCAACCTTTGCTGAAAAATAATGAAATATTAACACTGTTACTCTCTTCTTTGTCATTGGATGCTCCAAGCTACTAGAATCACCCCTTTTTTGGTACAGAAGTCCAGACGTGGTGCAGGCTGCTCCATTGTAAATCTTGCGAATAACAATGTTCAATAAGCCAGACTTTGGCCCCACAAGAAGAGGGAAGAAAAAAAGGTTCCTCCTATTGATTGCAGCTCTTCTTGTCTGAGACAGACTGAAGTACAATAAGCAGTGTGTTCTTCAATCACTCATTTCCAATATATCCAGACGGAGGCATTCGCAGGCAGTCCAAAGGCAACAAAGCCAACACAATGTTGGAAGCAAATGAAAACATTTTCTCTGCAATGAAACTAGCAGATCACATGCTGACACATGCAAATGTGCACACACTCATAGGCACATGTCTGCACTCACAAAAGAAATCATTAAAGTCCATTTTTAAAAAGACATACTGCATAAATAAATGAGCACACAGCATCTATTTCCCAGTAAAGTATATTCACATAGAGGCATCATATGAAACACAGTATCCACAAATACACATACATGAGATAACATTGACCAGTGAAACTGAACAGAGTTCTAACTTTCTAACCTGTGTCTATTCCTCTATTCAATTTTTTTGTGACTGCCATCGGGCCCTTGTAACCACTCAGTGCTTTCATACAGTAATATATTTTACTTTGTATCACCTTGTGAACTGCAGCTGGGAATGCACATAAAACAAAATCACAATAGCTTTCAAACCCCGGCACATTCTGTATTTTAATGAGCAGACCTTTTAAAAAATGTATGTTTAAAAATGAAAAAAATGTGATGCGGACACAAAAATGAGCTGTAAAGACTTGTGATCAGTCACCAGCAGCTCCAGTCAGTCGACATCTGTAATGGCAGCTGTATTAAAGGGTCTGGATCTAATGTGCTTAATATTTGATAACATTACTTGGTTGGTTGTTTAAATACATTCAGGCAAACCAATCTGAACATGTGTGTGTGTTTTTTTACAACAAATATTTTACCAAGGAGGTTATGTTTCACCGGAGTTTGTCTGTCTGTCTGTCTGTCTGTTTGTTAGTTAGCAACATAACTCGAGAATTTATGGACGAATTTTCAGGAAATATCCGCAATGATACCAGGAACAAGTGATTACATTTTGGGGGTGATCCGTAGATGCTATCACTGGTTACAACACTCGCTGTCAAATAAAAGCCTTACAAACTTGTATTTACTGCTAGGCTTTTATTGTAAAAAACAAACAAACAAACAAAAAAACATCAGTAGTTATAACTGTTACTTAACTGATGGATGGAGTAAATAAATGTTTATTACTGACTATTATTGGAGGCATAGCTATTGCTAATATACTGGAAATTTTATAAGAACTTAATTTTGAAATGCTACAAGCCTTATTCTCTAACCTCTGGGCCACAAAATAGCTTGTACCATCAAATGTTAACCAACAAAGAGCAGCTGCAGCTGTGGATGTGATGCATGGCTTATGAATGACTGTTAACTTGTCTGTCGTTGTGTTGCATTTTATACCGAGAATTTACATATTATTGACTCTTTAGTAGCCTATGCTAAGCTTTTGTGATGCAGCATTACATAGGGTTGGGAATTAATCAAAAATAACCAAAACCAACATTTAGAAACAACATAGTCTTGCCCGTGACAATTATTTCAATTATTGTCAATAACCCACTGTAACGATTAACTCTGACCGTATACTGACCTCCATTACATTGCCTAAAATTATATTTGTTGAATAAAATGTTTTTTCACATGAACTCTTGTGTCTCCACCATGTTTCAACACAAACTGAAGTGATATTTAGTTTTCACTCTTGCCAGCTGACATTTGTTAGAAAATGCTTTGACGAAGCACTTATGGTCCAACAAGCCTTGTTTTTTTTAAACAGAATTTTCCTGAAGATTTGTATTCATCTGAGCTTTATGATTCATGAAGAAGTTTGCAGACTAGACAGTCATATTTATAGCAAACTGGATTTAAAAGACAACAGATTTGCACACCCCTTGCAGTGCCTCTGAATGCAAAACAACAACCTCTCTGAGCGATCCACAAATCCATCCAAAGCTCCAAATCTGTCATCAGGAATCCTCCATGTTGTTGAACAGAAGGTAAATAAATATAGTCCTACTCACACAATGCATCAACAAAAACCCTTGGAAGCAAACCAACAAATCAGCCATCTCCTTGAAATGTAGACCATGCTGAATAGGCAAACAGATTTGAGATGCATCAAATTTCATTGGCAGCTCGTCTCCTGGGTATTGCTGACGGGCTCAGCTTAGCCAAGATTTGCACACACGCTCACACATTTGGATAAAGATCTGAGTTGCTCAACATGTGCGCTGTGCCAAGCACCTCTGTAATTCCCGAGATGGGCAGGTTGAGTCTGTTTGAGGCCCGGTCCTAGCTTGTTTAATATACCAGCAGATTATCCTGCTTCTCCATTTCCAAGTCTTTTAGCGGCGCGTACAGCAGCCATGGAGCAGAAAACAACAAAACATCGCCTATTAATGATGACTCAGCAAAAGAAAAAAACATCAACGAGCACATAGGGTTATGAGGATGACAGTAAGGTATGATGTACTAATGAAACAGCTGGAGAGAGCAGAGCAGTGTCACAGTGTTGATGGCTCCCAGAGGTTCTGTCAACTATTTGACTTTCTGCTTCATGAGAGAAAACAGTTTCTCTGCTTTCTGAAGGCATCCTTTCTACAAATATACCATGCTGTGTGAATGAGAAGTAAACTTAGTGGGAAACATCAGAAATAGTCAAATGTATGCAAGAAAATGTGCTGACACTAAGCATTAGCCACGTTTAGAAACCTTAATAGAAGCATGAAAAGAAACAAAAGTGGAGTGAGACGCAGGGATAACAACACATTTAATGTGTGCTCATTATTAAAGGACACAGCATCTCTCGTATGATCTAATTTAGTCATTCACAGACGCCTCACTGCACTGCGAGGTATTCATTGTGTCTGATTAGGTGCTACAATGTAACATACAGATCACTAATTACAGTAATTATACAAATAGCAGTGCTGAAATGCTGGTGTTTAAATAGCTTGTTTTTAGATTGGACTTTTATTTTCCATCTCTAAAAAAATTAAAATTGAAACACTGATGCATCCAAACCAAAAACACATCTGAACCCCAGTCGTGATGTTGATTTTTAGAAATGTTTTTACAGTGATGAAGTATAAATGCCAAATGAATAACAAATCAATTCAGGCAAGATCCACCTTGAACCCCAGTCTAATATTACTCATACAAGCACAATGCAAGCAAAGTACAATGCATCTTGTCTGCAACCAAAGGTCTATGGACATGTGTGTGCCAATGCCTCACAGTTACAAAATCAGTTAGTTATTTTACTAAAAACTGACACTTTTCTTCTGCTGCTGACTATCCTGTTTTTATCGTGTCGTGTCTGTAATGCTGTCAAGTTTTTATTGTTATTTTAGGGATGACAATATATTACTGCCTTTTACTGCACTGATTGGAGTTGGGGAGAAACTGCATTTTATTTCTTTTGTGTGTAAAAATGCTCAGGGAAATGACAATAAAGTGAAACTTCAATCTTAAAAGAACCGACTAAAACATTTAACCTCCATAATAAAGGAAATAAGGCATTGATGTGTTACTCATATGTGTCTTCATTGTTGTTATTTTGGAAATGACTGTACTGAGCACTTCTGGCCAAAATCGTAACAGTAATTGCTATTTTCACACCCTGCACCCATGTTACTAGCAAATCTACGTCTATACACATATGAGCATGTTGGTCGTAAAATTAGGTGTGGTCAGGTTTGCTCATATGCAGTGAAATGGAGTTGTTGATAGGACAGAGGACAAGGAGAGCATGGAGACATCCGCCATGTAAGCAGTAATGCCACCAATGATTAATTAACAGGCTAAGATTTTAAAAAACCATGCACTGTTTTAACCACAGAAACTGAGTTATATGCACTTGCATCATGCACTTTAGACCATTACCTATGGATCATCTAACAGGACCCTTGCCTATGTGTTTCAGTACCCGATAGGATCAGAAGTGACATAATTATGTGGTGACATCAATGAAATGCACTATTTCTGAATCAATGTCCACTTCAGTTATTTTCCTAAGGTGAACTGGCTTGTGTAAAATGCATATATCAATAAGCTAGTCATCACATATGTGGTCATTTCTATAGTGACTCATAGTTTATGAAGCGAAGGATCTAACTCCATTGAATAAAAGTGACGTTGGATTGCAACATTTGGTCTGAGCAGTATGCGTGTACTCTGGTGAAGAAACAAGTGTGCATCAACTGAGCAGAGCAGATAGGCCTGCACGGTAAGAACGCTGTCAGGGTTTATCAGAGCCGTGCCCTCAGGCCAGCGGACAAAGGGCTGAGGGTGAGTCACAGCCCGTCCCAACATTTTACTGCTCAGCTCAGAAATGAGGCTATACTTGTGCTTCTCTCCCTGTATGTGTGTGAGCATGCATTTTGTACGTCCTTTTATTGAGGTTTCAAGGGTATTATTCATTTTGAGAACATTGGATGGATTATGTGATTGTGATTATTGCGTTGGCCTTAAAAACACAACGTTATTGTTCGTTTTTGCATTAAAAGTGTAATTATTAAATTCAAGGACTGGACATTTATAGCATGTTCTTGTTCAGTGGAGAAAGTACAATGCCCTTGTGCTTTAAAGTGAACTCATGAACTGAGTGCTGCATTATGGATTATTTATATCCTTCATGTTGCTACTTAGTTTCTAGCCGGTCAAATGACTTTGTGTCTGTTGCATTAAGTCAGCACCAAAAATGCAATCTTATTTTTTTTATTTCATTGACTTTTGGTTAAACTATTTGGTTAAATAACTTTTTTGAATATTGAATATTGCATTGTATTCACTCACCCATCCAAATAATTGAAATCATGTGTCAATCACTTCCATGGCCACAGGTGTATAAATTCAACCTCCTAGGCATGCAGACTGTTTCTACAAGCATTTGTGGAGGAATGGTCACTCTCAGGAGCTCAGTGAATTCCAGCGTGGTACTGTGATAAGTCCAGTCGTGAAATTTCCTCACTCCGAAATGTTCCACAGTCAACAATATGGTATTGTAACTAAGTGGAAGCGATTGGGAACGAAGGCAACTCAGCCACAAACTGGTAGGCCACGTAAAATGATGGATTAGTGCGCAGAGGTCGCCAACTTTCTGCAGACTCAATCACTACAGACCTCCAGACTTCATTATTAGCTTCAGATTAGCTCTAGATTGCGTAGAGAGCTTCAAGAATTGGGTTTAAATTCTGAGCAGCTGCATCCAAGCCATACATCACCAAGTGCAATGCAAAGCGTTGGATGTAGTGGTGTAAAGCACGCCACCACTGGACTCTAGCAGTGGAGATGCGTTCTCTGGAGTGACCAATCAAGCTTTTTCATCTGGCAATCTGATGGACAAGTCTGGGTTCGGCGGTTGAAAGGAACTCTGAATGCTTCAGCATACCAAGAGATTTTGGACAATTCCATGCTCCCAACATTGTGGGAACAGGTTGAGGATGGCCCATTCCTGTTCCAACATGGCTGTGCACCAGTACACAAAGCAAGGTCCATTAACACATGGATGAGAGAGTTTGGTGTGGATGAACTTGACTGGCCTGCAGAGTCCTGACCTCAGTCCAACAGAACACCTTTGAGATGAATAAAAGCGGAGACTCAGAGCCAGGCCTTAACGTCTAACATCAGTGTGTGACCTCACAAATGCACTTCTGGAAGAATGGTAAAAAGAAAATTCCCATAAACACACTCCTAAACCTTGTGGAAAGCCTTCCCTGAAGAGTTGAAGCTGTTATAGCTGGACCAAAGTCATATCAAACTTTTTGGATTAAGAATGGGATGTCACTTAAGTTCATATGCAAGTCAAGCAGGGGAGTGAATACTTTTGGCAATGTAGTGTAATATGGAGTAAAAAGAACAATTTTTCCCTCTAAAATGTGGCGTATAAATAAATAGTGTCATGGAAAGAAAATACTCAAGTTAAGTTTGTTTCATTCCAGTATTGTGAGTGCAGTTTTAGTTGGTTCAGGTTACAGTGGGGGAAATGTATAAGCTCCAAACAAGCACAAAGTGTCTCCTGACATATTTACGTCAGATACTTAGTGGACACAGTCACCTGTCAAACGTCCAAGACATGGTGTCACTGTGTGTCATGTCAGGATGGCGCGCCCTCAGAGGAAGTGCAGGAATGTTAAGTGTCAGAGAAAATCTTTTCTTGCTCCCATGACTGTTGAAGAATATGACAGGATCGTTTGAGTGTGTGACTGAAAAAAAGTGAAAGCAGCCAGAATGCCTTTCACTACACACATCAGTACACTACATCAGCCACACCAAGGAGAAATACATTCCAGCATTATCTTTGAACTTTACCATGTTACCCATTTTGACAAGAGACCATTTCTCAAGCAGCATCATGGTATTCATGATAATGCTTTTAATATGAGAGGTTTTTAAGTGGGGTTGCATGCGGTACCCTTCCACAGTCAGTGTATTACTGACAATAGATGATGGATACTAGTGACAGCTCTGCAGTGCAGCTTTAGCTGATGCTAGCTGCACAGACCAACAGGATGAGCTGCCTGAATCCTGAAGTTATGATTCAGATATTTTAAATTATAAGCTTCATAGAATAATATACTATGCTTAGAATTTGAACTTGAAGATTGGAACCATGTGTTCACCTACACTCCATAACTGCCTGACTGATGTGAGGGAAATGCTAGATTGTTCATGTATAAAAAAGACCCACCATTCTGTTCATTTTGAAGTTTGTTCCATAAAAAGCCCGTGGCTGACCAAGTGTAAATATTATATAAATATATGACAGCAAAGCAGTCAAACAACACAAACGTTTCTTGTGTGTTGTTTCACATAATGAATGCTAATTAGCAACAGCTGAGTAAATGTGCTGGTCACAGTTGTCATTAAAGCCAGTGAAATCTGGCTTAATTATCAACACCCATCTGAACACCACAGCTCAGTATGTTAACAAATGGAACAGGGGCTGTTGTTTGGAATCAGTATGTGGTTTATTGTTGCTTATTCTTCTACTTGAAAAAAAGAGGGTGTCAATATATTGTGAAACATATTGATTTAATTTCTGATGTCATGATTAAAGGCTCTGTGAAAATGAAATACAGGAAGGGCAGAGCCAGTTCAACACTTAACCCTTGGAACCCCAATCAGCTGTGCTTGTTGCTCCTGTCACATTTTCAGTGTGGCTCTTTCATTACTCACTAGAAGTAGGTAGCGCCAAATGTGCTCTATAACACAGTTATAATGATATAAGTCTTAAATAGAAAATGCAAGATGTTTTTATCATTTATTTTAACAGCAATTCTCTTGAGAGCAAACTTAGTAGTGCAAATAGTTTATTGATTTGAACTAAATGGCCAATTTAAAATAAAGATATATTGACAACATATCAATAAGCTTAATTTTAAGCTTATATTTGATTATCTTTCCTAATGGAAGCATTCATCAAACAGGATTTGTTCAACAAATGTAAGAAAAATGGAAATTATATAATCATTTTATTCTCTTGCAGTTTTTCCTTTTAATTAATTGGGTATTTTCTGTGATTTTTAAAAAGAAATAAGCCATTCAAAGTGGCAAGGTTGCGGTGTTCAGAGTGTTAAATGGAAATTATATTTAACGGAATGCCTTCGAGGCTCCTAACAGCAAAATTAAAGGTGTGGATCAGCTCAATATTAGTGAACCTGAAAAAGAGGTTTAACAGGAAAACTAGAAAGAAACAATGGCAATGATCCTGCACATCATCTCAATGCAGCTCATTAAGCCAATAGACGTTGGCCTTTAAGCAGCGATAGAGAGATGACCTCATTCCTGCAGTGATCTTGCAAACAGAGAGATCAAAGTGTGCTCCAGGCACGTTCTAAAACACTTTCCACAGCACATCAAAGGAATCCCACTGAAACACGGACACGTTCGTGCCTCCGGGAGAAATCTGTTGCCATTTCTACGAACAATAAAGAGCTCTGAGAACTCACATTGTGTGGTCGGGGAACACACTGGGGGCTACCCTGAAGGCTGAGTGAGTAGGGAACTTGTGTTTGGGCAGCAACAGGCCTGGTCCTGTATAGCTTGGTACATGGACCATAACACAGACTCTGCCAGGAGTGATGGTTTGATTGTTGTTGGAGACGCCCAACTGGAAAAACTTCGTAATCACATGAAAGATCATAAAACGTCTTTTAGCCTCACAGCTCAAACCATTAATGTGTGTTTTAATGTGAAAAGACTGCAAGTACGGGTGGGTAATATGGCCAAAATCTTCTATCACAGTACATATAATTTTATATCATGGTAACAGTATATTTTTTCTGTAAATTCCATTAATAAATGGTTAAAAAATAACCATACTTTAAAAGTCAAACCATATGCAACAACAAGTGCCTCACCAGATGAAGCAAAACAACAGAAATGTGAACATTTCCAAAATGGTTCCTGGAAACAATCAATCCAAATGTTACGGTTATAAAGGTTCACATGATGCCTGCTCTGCTCTGTATTTACAACAATCTGTGAAGCTTTGAGTTCAGCAGTTTGGCTGTAGCCATCTTGGTTTCTGACCATCTCTAAAAGTTTTTTTTTGGAACCATTACATGCGCAGGACACATCAGCAGCCAGAATCACAACAGATAATCAGCTAACGCTCGTTATAACTCACTAGTTTAGTTGTGTTTTATTCAAACACACTACATTGTTTATAAGCAACCAAAATGTGGTTTTAATTAAGCGTTGAGTTCGGGTCATATTCCTATTGATTTACGTACAATTAGATTCCTTTCTGCAACCAGTACAGTCACCCCCTGCTGGCTGTTAGAAAGAATGCAGGTGTATGATACTTAGGCACTGGCTTCACTTTTCAGGCCTGCCGGTTCTTACTTGGTCCATATTCAAATTACTTGTAAGCAGCTCGTTTCCCAGATCACAAGACACAATAATAATGGTAAGATTGTGTGAGCAGAGCAACTGGATTCCATGGTAAATGCCGTCATATTGCCTAGCCCTAATTGCAACCATTCTTTCTCTTGTGTTCTAGCTTGTAGCACTGTGGGGAAACCTTCTTAATTATCTAAAGGCTTGTGAGAGCCATGCATTTTTAATCAGAGCCAGTGAGTTGGTATGGCAGGTGTTGAGGGAGGAGGGATGCAATGAGCGAGTTAATTGTAGCTCCAAAACTCGATAGATTTTGTAGACCCATTTGTCCCCGCCAAGCCAGATTTAACATTCATCTCAGCTTGCCTTTTCCACCCACTACCTCTGAACAGGAGAGTCTGGACAGATAAACAGAAAAAACAAACCTTCCCTCTGCCTTTATGGATTTAACTCCCCTTCCCCATATCTAGCAGCTGTTTTATCAACTGACTTTTCTCCAATGTCAGCTCAGTGGTGGAAATCTTCACGCTTTCCCTCTGCATTGGCATTATCTTTTCCTGGCAATATCTAAGTTGAGCTCCTACCTGTTTCCCACTTGGTCTCGATAACAAAACAATAGTGGGAACCAGAAATCCCTCTCGCTTCAGTGATTCTGCCAAATCCGCTCTCTGACATTTGCAAAGTCTGAGCGCTGCCGAACGGAAAAATCCCACTCAATGCCAATTAGAGTCTGTCTCGGCTGGTTCTTCTCCAATCAATTGGACAAAGTGCGTTTCCTGGGCAGCACTGATGGGGGTGTGTGTGATTAGTTGAACTGCAGGTTGGTGACATATATCCTCAAAGCGCTCCTGTCTTTGCGAGAAAATCAAGCATGCATCTGCAGGGTTGAAAATGGTGTCTGGCCACTTCTCAGTCCAGAAGGAGCATATGGCATACAATGATGTGGGCATTAGTTTGCCATAAGTTTCACGAGCCTGCAGGGGAGAAAGCACCAAGGCACCATCTGCCAAACTGAGGAAGTCCCAATTACAAAATACTTAGTGAATTATTCATCACGTTGCTTAAAATAACAACCACAAGATTCACAAGAATGCAAGTGTTCAAAACAGTGATAGAAAATGATAAAGGGTGGGAAAATCAAAGGCTTTCAATACAAAAAGCTCAATCGTATTAGAATGTGATTAGGCTCATATTTCTGTGACTGCCTGGAGTGAAACTGAGGCTCTGAACAACTGTGACTTTAATTAAGAGAATTCTGATGTCACATAAAATCTAACGACATCATTTTAATTTCACACAATGGGTGCGTAGCAATAAGTGAGCAGCTGCTTATTTGGAAGTTAACAGCTGATATATTTCCAATTTCCATTTCCTGTGAATGATTTTTATTATTTAAAGAGTTAAAGAGTTTTTCATTATCCAATGCCCTTTAGACATCAGAGCAAAATTTGGGGATTTTTTTTTTTTTTATCTGACATGCACATTCCAGACTAAGAAAAAGCCTCCCCAGCATTTACAGAAAGAAACACGGGCAGTTTGTAAATGTAATGACATTTAAATGGTTAAAATTTAAAGAATATATATATATATATTTGGTAGTCATGGTCAGAACTAATGAGAAATAATACTGATATATACCATTATGGCAGTTTTTTGATGCAGACATTTTTGTCCTGTCAGGACATCAGAGCAAGTTTCTTAAAGTCAGGCAGAAGTGTTAAGTAGCAGATGTACATTTGGTTTGTAAAACTAATTAGTGACACATTTTGCAATGTAAGCCAGTCAAATGTATTAACATAATGCTGGTGCCACAAAAGCCAGAACTATTTTAAATGACACAAAAGAGAGCTACGAGGAGCAGAAGAAAGAGCAGAGACAAAAGCCACAATGGGATTCAGTCCCCAACCAGGACGGCTGTATAGCAAAATCGGGACAGAATCCTTTAACAACTTCTTCAAGCACATTGGCAGTAAAATTATATGACAGTTTCTGAAATGTTTCACTTGTGTTTTCTCATGAGGTCTACGGAGCTTTCCAGTGATATCTGCTTGTGAATATTTTGGGATATACTGGCATCTGCTCAGGTTTCTGCGCCCCTCTCACGTACCATGTGATTAACTTGTTTCCAATCCCAAAACTTCATTAAAGCTCCGTGTGAATCTGAATAAATACAAAGAAATTCAAAGCAACTGAAAAAGGGGCAAGGGAACCACAGATGAAAAATAACAAAGAAAAAAGGCCAAACAAGTACAAAGAGACACAAAAAAGACCACTCAGAGATCACAAGCTAAAGTGAGTGCACACCAGCAACCAAGAAACGCAAATATAGCATAGAGATGCATAACGACTATAAAAAGGGCTAAAACAATCACATAGAGACATACAATGACCACAAAGAGACACACAGCAACTACCAAGAACCGCACAATGACTACTGAGAGACCCAAAATGAGAAATCAACACACAAAGCAACAAAAAGAGACTCAAATTACAACTGAAAGGATCATAATAACCATTGACAAAAACTACAAAAGAACTTTCCCATCAGGAGCTACCAGAATAGTCATGCACTCCGATTCTCTCCAGGAGATCAGGGATCAGATCCAGGGAGATGGGATCACACAGGTTTTTCAAAGATGTGTACGATCCAGGCAGCCACATAACAAATTAATTGGCTGTGTGGTAACCAGTCACCCGATGCCTATTATTTTCATTTCAGCAGCTGAAGGCATTGTAAGATAGTGAAACCTTTGTGTAACAGGAAGTAATTGTCCTTAAAGGCAAAATGATTCTATTCATTATATTTGTTTTTATTCTGACTTTGACATTATTTATTGTGCCCTTGGGAAAAATTTGCATTTGGAATTATATTATGTAACCGTACGTGAGCTGTAATTAGAAGCCACTTCATATACAATATTAACACATTATGAACACAGTGAATAAGTATATGACCCTAGAAAGACACACAATTCACTCATCCAAAAAAGTAAATCCCTAAGTTGCATTTAAAATATATTGGCCAACTCCTGAGGCCAGCAGCATACTGTACTTGGCTCTAAAGTAGTTTGACTACCATAGGTATGCAATGTTCACAGAAGCTTAGCTTAAACTCAGGAACCCTGAAAGGTTTTACCAGAAGGTAAAAGCAAAAAGTACCATGATACAGTCTCGGGTTGGTCCAACTGATAGCTGACAGTCATCAACCACTGAGCCACATATTGTGATTTAGAACCTTAACCTGTCCACACCACACAGGAGCACAGGTTTCCATTGGCATTCATTGTGTGCTTAAGAAGTAACATTTCGGATACGGTGCAGGGATAGATTTTGCAAGTGTAGCAATGGATCGCAGGACTGGGACTAAGACTTATTTTTACAATCTATATGGATCAATTTAGGTAATATCATTGCTCATCGTTATGTTTCACAGTGGACAACGTCATGTGCCATTTCAAGAGACATCGTTCAGACCATGACCCATTTTTTTCAGGGTTTTATTTGATCATCAAAATTCACTGAAAACTTGAATCATCCATATTGCAGTTTTTGCAATACTGTGTTATCGGGTTATCTCATAGCAATATGAATTTAATATAAGCATATAACCTATCTGCACTATCACACCCTTGTGAAGTACTGGAGCAGTGTTTTGAGAACATGCTGCTGACATTACTGCTGTCAGAAATCAGAGAAAGAAAACACTTTAGCAAGTCAAGACCACACCACCCAGCGCATAAGAATAACCTGTTGTTCTTCACATCACAGACTGTCAGTGCGCTATTTTGTCCAGCCTGAATAGCAGAGCTAAGTCATTTCTCTAAATGCATCTTCAATACCCCAAATACAATGAAGCTGTAATTTGTCGAGCACTGAATGGACCTTCAAAGCCTCTACAGGCTCCAGACATGATTTTTTCTGTCTTAGCCTCCTCTCCTTTGATGTGGATGTGATTACCCAGCTGAATCAATGGGACACACAGAGAGCGAGAGCAAGTGGCTCATTCCCCATCTGTGCAAATGTCATCCTCGACTGATTGTACTGTAGATGCACTCTTGATTAGATGGGAGGATCGATACAGCGGTCCTTTTCTGCAATGCAGGTTATCGTTCAGACAAAACAAATGAGAAAAAAGGGAATGTTTCCTCGACTGGCAATAGGTGAGCTTTAGAAAAACTTAAAGCTTTCTTTGAAAGCATGCTTTCCTGAGATTAACTCTGCTGATGCTGGGATCACACAATGAGTGAATTATTACACATGAGCCAAGTGCTATCTTGGTTATATAGCATGGTTATCAAAGTTCATCAATAAAAGCTGACATCTTAAGAGTGTCTTTTAGCACAACTGAATGCTAAACATGATATTTTTGGGTAACCAAAAACACACTACAGCATTACAATTAACTTTTATGAACTGAAATCAACCTGTCAATCACAAGGTAGCCTAACCCTAAAACACACACTAAGAGAATGTTAATTGAGGTAATAAAAGTGAGAAGTATGGTTATTTTCTCTTCAATATGATCAGGATTCTTTGTGCAACCAGTGGAGTCGCCTCCTGCTGGCCATTAGCAAAAATGCAGATCTAAGGCATTTCTGTGGAGCCTCTTTCTACAGACAGAACACACCAAATTTGAGAGATGGAGTGATTGCATTTAAAGTCAATAGAAAGTCGGAATTACATGAATATGGGGTGACATAAATTGCCAAAAAGCTGCCACAATATTGCAATTTATCTTATATATCTGATACAGATAAAGTGTAAGACAACATCAGCAAGAATTGGATTTTGCCGTAAGTTCTGAGTTAAGTGAAAGGCTGAAATGGAGACAAATACAAACACACAGGCACACTCCTACAGAAATGGTCCATAGTGTCAGTTGCTATTAACTTTAAGTAGGTTGTAAGCTAGCTCAAATACAGGTGGTACATTGACTAGTTGGAGCAAATGCCACCCTCAAAGTGGTGTTAGATGTGAAGTCAGTGACTCATCAAAATGATTGTTAGAATGCATCCTTTGAGAACCAAGAATGTCTGTATGTGAAGGTATGAATTTCTCTGAAATAGTGAAAAAACAATCAGATAATTGTGGAGGATATTCATGTTTTTTGTTTCTTTTTATACATCAGAAAAGCAGACAGTATGGGGGAGTGGCTCAGGTGGTAGAGCGGCCGCTCACTGATAGAAAGGTCAGTGGCTTGATCCCTGACCTTGAGAAAATGAATTGTGTGAATGAGCAGGTGGTACCTTGTCGGGAAGCCATGGTCAACGGTGTATAAATGTGTGAGTGAATGGGTGAATGATTATCTGTGTAAAAGCACTTTGAGTTGACGCTATGACGAGAAAATTGCTGTACAAGTGGAGTCAATTTACTATTTCAGTAAGAGAGCTAAGAAATGAAGTGTGTTCAGATACAAATGTGTCATTTATTGTGTGATATTTAAATATTCCACTTGCTTGGAAACACAGATATGCCTATATCCTTCTGTTTTCATTTCTTCTATCTGAGTACATATCCTCATATCTCAGGATGCATTTAAAAAAATACTATATATCTAAAAACAAAATGCTGATTTCATTTCTATGCTTCCATTCTCACAATTAGATATAATAACAATCATTAGTCATGTGCACTAGTTTCAGGGCTGCAACAAACACTTATTTTCATCATTAATTATTTTGCTGATTAATTGTCTAAAAAATGTCTCAACCAGTAAAAAAAATGTCCAACCCTGCTTTTTCATGTCCAGTGTTATTTTTTTAATTGTCTTGCCTTGTCAACCCAAAACCCAAAGACTAAAGAAGTTAAGTATGATATAAAAAGACAAGCAGAAGAACTTAACTTGAAAATTTGTATGATTTCTCTGTCAACTGACTTATCAATTTATGCACTAATATTTGCGGCTCTACTATTTTAATGTTTAAATACAGGAAAATGGTAATTATATAAATAAAATGAAATATAGAACTTGTTGCAAGTTTTGCATTTTTGCTTGGCTGAATCTTGTTCGTGTTTGTCTGTTTTGAAGTCTTGTTTTGCAGATGATAGCAGGACCCTGATGAGGGCACGAAAGCTGAAAACATGAAGTGAATAAAACATGATGTACTGGAGAAAAGTTGTGCAACCTGTTGGACTTGCATTGAACCTAACAAAGCTCTGCGCATACATGTTCTCTCAGTTAAAGACTGTGGAGCACAAAGTAAACAACTACACACAGCCACCCTGACAGCAGATATCTCTATCTTCACTTTCAAAGTGGACATTAGTCTCAACTACACTTATCCTGAGCATCTTTGGAGCACTGAAGTGGAGTAATCTCGACTTCGTTGAAAATCAGCACCAAGCAGTTAAAAACACCGATCGTCCACTCCCACTGTGTTTCATCTTGTATTTTATCTGAGTGCTACCTGAACAAGTTCAGACTTAGTTCACCTCCTTCTTTTATTCCCTAAACCTTTTGTACACTCCACTGACATTAGCTGCTATGGTTGAGTGCAAAGCTTACAATTAGTCTGCACACCCTCCAATGATGAGAGGTAGACTTTCTTTGCTCTATGATATGGCTTTAAAATGAGCTTTGTCATAACACTCCATGCAGAACATATCTCAAACGAAATGACAGCCATAACCCAAGCAATTGAACACCATTTCATATCTTGAGCCTTATTTCCATTTCCATTTTGACATCTGTACATTGCTCATTTCCTTGTGACTTACAATAATTGTTATCTCACACAAGTTCAGCATCCTGTACAATGCATCACTTCCTGAAACTCTCCCCCTTAAATAAAGCTTTTAATAATCATCAGTACGACTCATGCGGGAAACCCTCGCATAGCCTCATCCATCTGCACAAGGCCAGTTAAAAAAACATTCCAGGCTCAGAAGAGATACCACTATCTCTTTAAACAAACCGAAGAGTGTGAGTCATGAAAGCACGAATACGACAGCTACATCGCAAATTAGTATCCGTGTTGGTGTCATTCACCTCCTGTGCAACATGAGAAAAATTCCATGCTAATATGTGTCAACATTCAAGAGATTAAAGCTTTCTGTAAGCTACAGAGAGACACTAATAATGTACCCCCAGCTGCAGACTCCTGTGTCCACACACAGGCATGACAGATGCAACACACCATGCACACAGACGAGTCACATTTCAACAAAAAGCCAACTTTTGTTGTTTTTTTTTGCCTCTGGAGTAATTAAGCGGAATTGCCAAAACCAGAAAGTTTAACATTTTTACAGGCGACACAACCACGGTCATGTTTCTCAAACTAAGAGCAGTGGAATATTAGCAAGCCTTCCAAATACAGCATGGCCGTCAGACGGACTTCTGTCATGGGTTTGACATGATGTCGTTTAGCCCAGTGCACCACGATCATGAAACTCAGATCAAACTATGCAGCGCTGATCAAATATGAATTAAGATTCTGTTACCGCATTGCCTATTTTCAGTCTCACATTTATTCATAAGCACATTTATGTGTTAAAAATTTGCGACCAGACCACCTTTTTTTTCTGCTTAAAAACTAGCTAAGCGCGCCGCCCTAACCTTTGTGGTGCTTAGCAATATGTCATGTTTTGCCCTTCTGATTGCGTGGAGGTCTAAACAGAGACTTTTTGGTCTGTGCCCTTGGAAATCCCATCAAATTGAGGTATTCCAGATGAATACAAACTTCATCCTTCCAGCTCACACAATTACTGTGATTAAAGTGAACCATAGTAAAAATGAAAAACATTTTGATTACTAATTAATAATTATTGTCTGTAAATGAACAAAAATATGTAATGTCCAGAGCAGGTGCATTATGCATCACCCTACTGATGCTTCAACTGTGCTCCAGTGATGATGGGACCCACTGGAATGCAATACAATGTTTCGCACACATTCTTGCTATCAAATTAAGCTTTTGATTTATCTTTTCACAATGAATAGTTAAGTCTATAAAATGACTAGTCAGAAATGTCCACTGAAATACCAGGGTGATCTTCCAATGCCAGTTGTAAAACTGATGTGCAACATGATGTATGTATGAAAGTTCATTTACAGGTTTACTTAAAATAACAATATTGACTTTCACACAGGACACAAACATTGACCTCAACAAGATCTCCAACCCAAACAACAGAATAGACCATTTGTCAATAGCGACACAGCTGAGCGTTCCAAAAATAGCACACGTCATTATATGTACATGTATGGTTTGCAGTTTGGTTGGTGAATTTAGGCTACAAAGCCACTGACCTAGGTCAAAAAACTTCCTGCTTAGGTGTTTTCAAAGACAATATAAAAAGTAAATTAATGTACATAAATGGCAGAAGTGACATAGTTCCGAAGTGACGTGACTACAGTAAGTTACATAAAAACATATATTGCGTTAAAAGAAAACTTGATTCACACAAACATAAATATGTGTTGTATTTTATTTCCTGTCCAAATGCCCTATATTGACGTCTTTGCAGGGATACCAGTCTGTTGATCTCCTGCATCCTGGGACCTTAATGGACTTTTGCGATCTTTACAGTACTTGAGTTGCTTACGTATATAATAATGACAAAGATGGAGGTTCACTAGAGTTAGTTGAAAGCATGGTGTGTCTCTTACAGGCACTCAAAGGGGAAATCGTGCATTTGAAGCTGAGAGGCACTGAGTTGAGAGTGAGAACACATTCAATACAGAGTACATGACGTGTACCTATGAGCTAATGGAAGCTAGTTATAGAAACGCCAAGTGATTCTATCCGATATTTCCCATGCAGATAAAGAACAAACATTGGCTGTTGTGCACCAATATGACTCCAACACAAACATTACATCTTAAAACACATTTTCATCTGTCTGGTGTATCACTATCAGCCGATTGCCCGTGAGCTGTCCTATCTTCTCCTGCCAGTGAGCAAATAAGATGGCAGAGAGATTTCTCGGTTGTCGGTTTTGGAAATGAGTCTGCTCTCAAACTGCACTGAGTTCTTAGGCTGTCCTGCTGTAGCTGCAGAAGAAAAAGCTAACTTAACCATCTTGTCAAGTTAGTGGAGAGATGACTAAGGAGACAGTATATTCTCTCTAAATATAGAGTCGAGGAGGTATCCTTTTGCCAATTTCTACGTGCGACAGTGCACAGGACACACAGATTAACCTGTGGCTTTTGTTCCTCAGAGTGCATTAGTCATTTCCATAGTATTTCAACCTTGAGAGGACAGGCATTTTTCTCACAAAGGAATACATACCTTCACCATATTGCAATTTAGTCATCCTATTATCTGGAGGTTGGATACTAGGGATTCCAAGATTTAACAAACAAAACGAAAAGTATTTTCGTAGAGCGTCTGTTTTCTACGTTTGATGAATCACATGTGGGGGTGCTGTGCATTGTGTTACAGTCTATTATTTAGTGAATTTTGTACTGTTAAGTCCACAGCATCTTATTCTTGTATTTGTTTCAGTACAACCACTCACACCCAGAAGTTAACTTGCAATCTAAGCTAGCATTCCTGCTTATTGTCTTTTATTATATATTGTGCTGCACATGACTCAACAAGGACTTTTGAACTCTACAGTATATGTCACTCTAAAGCTGTTTAAATCAAACAAAATCACTAGTTGTCCCCAGGGAATTATGTCATAATGCATTTACAGCTCCCATGCTTATTACCAGTATCAGTGCTTATACCTTTGTTTGGGTGAATGGTTTCTGTTGTCAAGCTTACAGAATGTTATTGACTTTGAGTCTTGCTTCATAATGTTAGTTTCTTGATAACAGCTGAGCCAAAGTGTTCTATGAGCTGCATCGACTAGAAATAACTCCCCTTTTCAAGTTGTATCCAAGGTTTGTCCTATTTACTGGAGTAGTTATGTTGTCCAGACTTTAGTCAAACAGATTTGTAGCTTGTGAAAGTCTTTCCTTTTTTTATTGCAAAAGGCATGATTAATAGTTTTTTTTCTTTCGCAAGTGACCATTGTATAAGCTGGTTAATGATCCTCAAACTATCCATAATCAGGAATTAATGTCCTCCGCTAAGGTACCATCTGACGCACATTCTTGCCTCCCCATGGTCTATTAATACATGATAATGGACACCTCATTGGACAATAAACCTTAAATATATATTTCTCTGTTTGTAGTTTATGGAGACAGTAAGAGGCAAAGACAGGCAACATGATGGACAGCCAGTATTCTAGCTAAAGGCGTCATCTCAAGCAGAATTCAGCCCTTTTACCTCTGAGAAGCACCACCTACAGGGATGCTGTGTTGTGAGCAAGCTGGGGACGTCAATGCTTAGCTGCATGCTTTGGAATCAATCAAGTCTGTTTTTCCATTTCAAAACAATGTCACATACTGAGATCCATAGTGACGTACAAGGCAGTAATGATCAAGAAGCGGAACAAATGCCTGGCAAAACTGGAAAGCCTCTTTGAGGGCTGATATTAATGGGCACAAAATGTGCTTTGTTGCAGCAGAGATTACATTATTCTCGCTGTTATTATGACTTGCACAACTCATTTCCACTATTGACCATTTTATTGAATCCACGCAGTCTGCTGCAACACAAAAAGCAGGCTTAATTTGAATTATTTTGACAAAAACAAATGAGCTGGGACCATTTGGTGAATGACAGAAATAAGTCTAGACACTGCATCCCAGCCTTCAAGAGATAAAATGAAGAGTCTTTTGGATCATGTCCAAGTCATATTTTAGGTATGTGGAAGGTAATTCCAAGTCAGGTAGTCAACTAAAGCCTAAAGTTGTATTGAAGCAAAGTCCAAATCATGTCTCAGGTCTTTGGAGGGCAAGTCCAAGTAGCACTGCCTGATTATGGCAAAAATCCAAATCAATCGATTATTTTGGTCAATACTGAGATATACAACACAAGACAACAGCATCATTGTGAAAAACAACGTGGCGCAATCAATGTTTTATCTCAGTTTTAAGCCAAAATAAAAAATTGAAAATACAACTGGATTAATCACCTAAAGACTTGAGACAAAGTCAAGTCTTAAGTCTCTAGAGAACAAGGTCGAGTAAATTAAGTCTTTAGGGGCAATAATCCAAGTCATACCTCAAGTCTTAAGATATCAAGTCCAAGTAAAGGCCCACATCTTTAGAGGTGAAAGTCCAAGTCTTTAGAGAAGTCCAATAAAGCCTCAAGTCTTCAGAGGCATTAGTCCAAGTCATGTCACAAGTCTTTAAGCTGTTTCTTAATCTTAGAGTACAACTTCAGCCTGGTTACTTACATTTCTATGCTGAAACAACTTCACATTGCACAGTGTTATTCATTTGTATTAATATTTTTACAGTGTACTGTAGAGTGCTTTGTATTCTCTTATCTGAATCTGGAGATTTATTTTTGTCCAACCAGGTGTGGTATTAACTATTCATGACAGTGTGGCAGTGCTTCAAACAACATAACTATATTCAGCAGAGTATTTTCTGAATATTTAAGGGTCAGCAAGTCAAGTCTCCACAGCTAATTGCTCTCAAGTCTCAAATCAAGTCAAGTCCAAAGCAAGTTACATTTTTGCAATTCAAGTCCGAATCTCCAGGTCTCAAGTCTACTGCTGTGATTAACACTCAGATGGGGAACTGGGGACAACAAAGACTGCAGCAGTCAGTCACAAAACAACCCAACTGAGAAATAATTGAATGATCCACCAAGACAAACAAAAATATAAATTCAAACTGGAAAAAGTCTCTCAACAAATACCACGCACTGAAGGCAGAAATGAATCCAAACAGAAAGTATGTGTGTGCAAACAGAGAAAAGACAGACTAGTAAATTGCATCATTCAGAGAAGATTTAATAAAATTTGATTCATTAATTCTCCGTATTATAATGCTGGTGTTGCTCCCAGAAAGAGACGCTGCTTCAGTTGCAGTGAAATCACTTCAAGGTGAGATTTGTGTTGAGACAAAACAGTCATTTTCTCATTAAAAAAAACCAAAGGGCTGCAAAAAAACATGAGGTAATTGGCACAAAAGAGAATTGTCTACACTTTCCAGTTATAGGTATATTCATCTAATGGACTCCAAATAGTTCTCAGTGACAGTTTAGGCGAGCACTTTTCTGAAGTCTACTCCTTATTGCTAACGCTAATTAAGATGGCACATGCTACACAGTTTCCTCTCACTATGGCCTGCGGCTCCGTAATAAAAGGACTACTTCAAACAGCAAGTGAGGATCTAATTAAATTTCTCCACAAATTAATGAGACACAATGTTTACTCCTCTGTGAGACGATTAGTGAAGCTACTAAAACCGTGCACCAGTGATACTGGTGTTTAGTTGCAAAAGGTCTCAGCTAGTCCCTCTCAAGAGCACCTAAATGATATGCAAACAGTAAAAGCTAATGTTCCTCTATGAACAAAGCCTAGCTGAAGGCCCCCGTGATGTAAGTAGCTCAACTCGCCTCTCTCTATTTACCTAAGTTTTGCATTCTCATATCTCTGATGGATGCAGAGTAGAATTGCCAAATGGTAATGCATTTTTGTAATACTGCTCGCAGGCTCTGTTTTTGTTTTGGAATATTTAAACACTCAGCAAATTATTCCTTATGTGCTCTTAGGTTAAAATGTGAAACGTGAGTTGTTTGCAGAATGTTAACCATCAATAAATGTCCGCTGATGGCTTGATGCAAACTGGAGCTTCTTGGATGTAATATATGCTAAATGCTTGTTTAAGGAAAGACTGAGAATATTCAGCTTGTAATGAATAAAGATAAAATACATTAATATAAGATACAAAATATAATGTAAATAATGCTTTCTGATACAACAGTTGAGCTTTAGCACTGTTTTATGTGTATCTTTATTTCAAGGTGTAGCTAAAGAAAATCTATCTATTGTAAAAACTACAGGTTTTACTGTTTTATCTCAGGATAACGCCCAGTCCATTCTGATAGAAACTAAACTGTAACTTCAGTGATATTCAATAACAGTCAGGCTGATGTGTGCATGGACGTGCAATATAATGCTACAACTTTTTTTGCAGCTTGGTCTTGATGTGATGTCTAGCATTGTAATGGGAGGTAACACTGCAGAAAAGTGCTGTAACATGCAGGTGCTTCACACATAGTCCAGTCACACAGAAATGTAACACTAATCTACAAGAGAAGGCTGTTCGATATAAAATCATTCAGTCTGATTTCAGCTTTCTTGGGTACACAGAGTTTGTTGCTCAGTGACTGGAGGCCATTCAAGCAACTGCATGCTGCTCTACTAAAAAATGTCCTATCTATGTATGTTGGTCAAAACGTATTAAAACAGAAATGTAAGAGATCTATCTGCTAGTATACAAATTATGAAGAGGTTTTTAAAACTTCCAAATATTGAAATAGGTATTGACTTTTGCATGATCAAGTATTGGTCTAGCTATAATTTTCATCATTTGATTTTACTCTAATTTATACAGACCACGTTAGCAACAAACATCTTGCATCATTTGTCATAATTATTCAACTTCAATTATTCAAGTTCAGCCTAAATTCATTTTTTAAGAAGGCATCTAAGTTCTCCAATTTAAACCTAATGAAACTGCCAACCAAGCACTTCACTGCATAACTCTGGATGTTGAGAATGTGTAAGGACATCATATAACATTTTGAAATATCATTTGAAAAAAACTATCATTAACCCAGAGCACATTTCTAACAAAATAGACAGCCACTCCTTGGCTCCCTCAGTCCCAACATAACGTCAGTCCCCAAAAATCTGGGTGTTAGTTTTGTCTGTGGCTTGAGTCTGAAAGCTTTGGGATCCACCCACCTCAATTACTATAATGCCTTATTTATTTGTCTGAACAGCTGAGGAATGGAACTGTGCCACAAAAATCCAATACTGACCACAACAAAGTGTTTCTGACACATCACACCATCATGCTTTCACTGCACAGGCTTCCAGTCACTTTTACTTACTTACGTATTATGTAAGACAAGTTGAGTGACAGTTTGTTGTTTTGATTTCTGCTTCTATTTAAGCTATTTAGCAGCGATTTAATTCAATTCAACAAGATGTTTCCCAGTTTTTCGGCTTCTTTGTCAATTATTCCAAATGTTGTCAACCCATTAAATGGCAATTTAAGGTTGTTAACAGCCTCATACATATGGATTCAAAGGGGCCAACTCCACCTTCTACTATTGCTAAAGGTCATAATCATTCAAAGGCAGGTGGCTGTTTTATGACAGTTCACTGTGAACCTAAACCTTGCACAGACCTTGTTGCTCCTTATGTTGTCACATCGTCCGCCACTGTCGTCAAACATTCAAACATTTCTTAGAGTTACATATCTTTAAAAACAAAATGTCAATGGTCGACTATACATGCAATCATCAAAAAAAAAAAAAGTCTGGGAGAACTACAGAAAAACTATTTGGACAAAGTTTTTCTATTTTTCCCGAAATAAAGTTTGTATTTGTAAAATATTTCTAAAGAGAACCAACCGTCACCTTTTCTCTGAAAGAGAAGGTTCTCTGCCTTCATGCTCTGCTGCACAGTCTGAAATGTTCCTTCCATACAGGGAAATGATGCATAAAACTGGCTGTATGTCACTGAGAGATAAGAAAAGGCAGACATTGGCATTAACGGCATACAGTGAAGCTCGCCATCAAACCTCTCAAGTGCCTTCAGCCACTATCTGACCTACCGCTTGGAATGACCTTTCTAGACTTTCCTCTTAACTGCACAACTTTCATTAGTGAAGTCAGGCCAGCTGAGAGTTTGCTCTCCGGGGTTGAGGAGTAGCAGAGGAGGATTCCCTCCCTCTTTGGAGCAGACCTGCCTCCTCTCAGACCTTTCTCAGCTTGTTGAGTATCTGACATCCAATCCCCACAGTCTCATTAAGGCGAGGGAGGCTGTTGTTGCGACATGACAGGACAGGAGGAGGTGCCAGGCGGTTCAGGTGTGGGTCGTGGCCGGTATGGGAACTGCTGTCGGAGTGGACTTTGGCCCTGCCTGACACCACAACTCTCCCCACACTATACAGGACATAAACAGGCCTCCAACAGACAAAAGGCAAACTCTACAGTACGTCAGCTGTTTCCGAGGCGCAATACAGTCACAAGTATTGGTTAGAAAATGGATCGTGTATAATTAATGTGAGGAGTGTTACACATAATGATTGGACACTACTTAAACAAAACAAAAATGGCTGTCCATTGATGATTTTCTTTTGTGTCATCCAGCTCAACGAGTCATTTTAAGCCGCACACATTCGAATTGGATATAAGTATGCACTTTAATTTTGAGAGGCACAGCAAAAAAACAACAACAACAACAAAAAAAAATAAATATCACAGCGACAATAACACGTACTACAGGGTTTGTTCGCGTTCAGAAATTAACTAACTGGATCAAAGACACAGTCTTAAAATTTAATATCCACAAACTTCCGACTCAGCTCCACTTTACGCACAGCTTTGGTGGCGAAAACTTCCCCACGCGCGGTCGTACAACCGCTTAAACGAACTGTGAACACGCTGAACACAGTAAAAAAAAAAAAAGTAATCTGCACATGCATGTTTTTTTTGTCATGTATCTTACCTTCTCTATGTCTTCTGCAAGACCCCAAACGGGCGACACAGGAGAGCGAAAACAGAGCGCACAGAATCCACCACTTGTTGGACAGAGTCATGCTGTTGAACGGGGGGCTGCTCCGCGCTGAATGTAAAGTTAAGATGAGAACTTCACCAAGTTGTAGGGCTGAAGTTGTGACTGTGTGTGTGGGTGCGTACTTCCGTTTGATAACGCTGTGCCAGTCTGCGGGGCTATGAAATTGAAATTCCCCGTAATTTCCTGGAGGGACGCTTAAGGAAATAAAGTTATATTCCCCTTGAGTCATCACGTTTATCTAGAAATTACATGGAAACCAATAACTTTATTTTTATACTGTTCAGTAGAAAACACTAGCCCTCTGCATTTCTTATCATTTTGCCATATAAGGAGTATGACGTAAATGCTTGAATAATAAAAGGCTTGTAATACAGTCCCATCAAATTTGATCCTGCTGTTCAGCACGACTACAAGCTCTCTCTCTCTCTCTCTCTCTCTCTCTCTCTCTCTCTCTCTCTCTCCCTGAATTTATTATGAGAGTTTAGATCAATAACATTAAAACACAGAAATATCAATCAACATTATACAACAACAACAATGTGAATAATAATACAATATTCATATGTATAGACAGTTTATTGTATGTGTTTACTCAGTAACAATAATTTCAGTGACATTACAACAAATCATTTAACACTGTGTGTGTGTTTTGTAGTTCCTGCATAATGAGGACATTTTTGGGAAGTGAAGACATTGTTGTTAAAGGCGTCTTTGAGGGTTAAGACTTGTTATTATGTACATGTTTACAACAGGTTTAAGTTAGGGTTAGGGTTTGGGTTTGGGTTGGGCATTTAGTTGTGATGGCTCCTGTTAAGGTAAGGGGCTAGGTAATGCAATATGTCAGTGAAGGGTCCTCAGAAAGATAAAAATAGAATTGTGTATTTGTCCAGGTCATTCATGTCCCTCAGATTGAGGCTTGTTGATCCATATTGAGACATGTCTTGCCTCCTCCTTGGAGTATTTTCTATTTTGAGAGATCATTAAGTTCTTTGAAATGTGAATTGACAGAGCTGAACTTGATAAACTTAATGTTCCTTACTTCACTCAGTGTGTTACTTCATAGGAGGAGGTGAATCTCACCTGTCAGACAGTGACCACACAGTCTGTTTGTGTCCTCCTGTCTGGATGACCAGTCTGTGGTTAGGATATGTTTCTGCTTTCTGTCTCTGACATTAGAGAGAGTTTCTGCCAATCCATAATCTCTCTGAGGGCTACATAACATTGAAATATACTCTGCTTTTTAGTTTCTTCCTTCCAGTGTTGCAATTAGATTTCTTAACATTGGGTTATAATTAAGTTAATTATAATCTCTCTCTCTGTTGGTAGCTGATGAAGTGTAGCAAGCCCAGCCCCAGGTTGCATCCTTTCGACCCCCTCAACAACACTTTAATCTGCATTCATCTCACAGTGATGAGAAATCTCATCTGAAGCCCCGTCACCCAGACTCAGCTGTCTCTTTCATTCAGGAAATTTGTACCTGGCCTTTTCTGAAACCCTCTCAGCTCCTCCAGGCATCTGCCACTGACACATACTGTAATTGAGCTTCAAGCTGGCAAATATACGCTGAAATTATAGTCTGCCATCCCCTTTGTAGCCCATACTTTCATAACTTGAATGAATTCATTACACCGTGTTAAATACACACTATGTACACAATGTACAAAAACACACTATGTTGAGTTCGGATGGCTGCACTCGTGCCAAGGCTGGAGATTTGATACACAGCAGGGGGGTTGCCTAGAATAAAGATTCAGGCTTTCACTGTTATTCAAGGCACTTTGGTAGAATTTATCCTTATCCAGTCAGAGTCTAAAGATTGCTGTCGTCTACTCTACGGATTGTGAAGCCGTCTGAGACAAATTTGTGATTTGACATACAATTAAAATGAACTTGACGGGCTTTAGGATGAAAGAAAAGGCATGGGCATATGTTAAAGCCACAAGGCAACAAGCTTTAACAATAGTGACAAGATTTAAACCTCAATATTTAAATATCACAGTGTCAGCAGAGATAAACTACACACAGCTCATAACAAGGAGCAATTGCCATAGACAACCAGCAGAGGCTCCAGTTAGTTACTGGTTCCGGATTTGAAATAGCCCTGCACATCACCCCTGTAAAATATGGAATTATCATTTTTACAATTTAGTATTATGGATTAACAGGGTACAGGATATAATGTGTAAAGTAGCCATCAAGAGGACAAAGAAAAAAGGGGAAAGGCATCATGAGGATTCATTTGCACATCATTAGGTTAAAACAACAAAGCCACTTGGTTAGGGTCTAGGGATCAGAACTACATGGGCTGGGTTAGGAAAAAATTGTTTGGCATACTACTGCCGGACATGAGGTAGTTACGCATGGAAGTTGGATGCCATTAGCTAGCTAAAATAACAATGTTGGCTTTTGGTTTCACTGGGGACATGAACACCAGTCTCCTGAGTCAAAGTCCTGTGTTTGTTTGACCCTATGTAACCTCACTTCAACCTTGGCTTCCATCCTAATTACAACAACCACTAGAGGACCCCGCCTTATAATAAATCTTAGTCCACTCTTGCCAGGAAGGAGCATACCGGAGAGAAGCTCTGAAGCACAAAACCACTGATTCAGTCAATGAAAATAATAATACTCCACACAGATTTAAGCGTAGAGATTCAGTGTTAAGGATTAATTTCTATATGAACGGAAGACCTCTCTATAGGTACTTATATAGTAGTGTTGATGAAGAGCTTTGGTTGTGGATCAACGTATCAACTGAATTCCTGTAGTGGTTATATTGGTTGTATTCTTTAGAAACTCCAGCAGCTGTCAAAGAAAGTGAAAGATATTCAAAGAAAGTGAAAGATATAACAAACTGACATTGTTCCAAAGCTGATGGCCTCACTCAAACTTTCTGTGCTGTCCTCAGATGGTGCCACAGTTGCCAAGACAATCTCGTCCTGGACAAGACTGAGACAGGTCCTGGCCCAACCCCCCCAGAACAGCTGGGAAAATCTGTGCTTGGAAAGTTAATATTTGTTTCCTCTCCCTGAAGGGACGCTGAGGTGCCATCAAGCCAGCTTCCTAAACCTTAACTGCTCTCATGGAGCTTGTAAGCAGCCAGCAGCAGAAGACAGCGGTCAGTTGGTCAGGTCCCGGGAGAGTTCTGCGCCGAACGTTAGTAATGTGATGCAGAAAGGAGCAAAGATGCTCAGTCTACCCCCCTTTGGCAAATTAAGTTTTAAAAATCCAACAATAAAACTATTTTTAAAAGTGCTATCAATCGAAATGTCATTAAGATAACTGACTGTAAAGATTTTATTGCATGCTTGGCATGAGTAAGTTAGATCACGTCAACCCACCCTGAGTAAACTATGACTGTTACATTTCGAATGGCCCAATATCTAAGTGACAAATGCTTTTCTTGACAAACAGTGTGTCACCGTTATTAGAGGTGTCATATTCTGAGGTGCAGCTTGTTGTTTTGTAGTAGGAAATTGAAAATCTCAAGAGGACAAAATTCTAGCAACATTTGTAGTATAAAGTAATACTTTATTGTCAGACCAGTCAGCTGTATTCAAATAGACTTAAAGCACAAGCTGTCTCCTATGAATAACTTTCATGCAACCTGCTATGAAACACACAACTTAGGTTTAATGGCAACATACACTGATAGTGAAGAAATGTCAATAAATATGTCTCAAAAAGAGCCAAACATATTTATAAATATTTGCCATTCACACTGGCTGACCATGCCTGAGATTAAGGAAATGTCATCATAAAGCTGCACAAATCTATATTGTATGATATATATAAAAAATCAAATGTCAATGTGTAATTGGAAAAGTGGCGCTCATACATGAAACCCGGTTGAAATGATGAGCATATTTCTGTTTCTCAGCTTTCAGTTTTGGTTTAGCAGCCCACAACTTAGTTTACTTTCACTGGTCTTACCAATTATATCTGCACTCGCAACACTGGACACAACTACCAGAAGTGAGGTAACATAGGTTATGTAAATTTTGACGTAGCTATACAAGGGCTACACATGGAAGCTATGCCACGTAACTTCAAATTACAATGTTTACTTTCGGTGTCACACAGGAAACAAATGGCGAGCTCATAGGATAAAGTGCCTTCTTTATTTCACATGTGTGTGTCACTTAAGTTTGATACGTTAGTAAAATTTTGGACTTAAGTTAAAATTAGTCTAAATTCACTATTGGTTTCACAGAGGAAATGAACACCGATCCCCTGGGTCAAAGTCCTGTGTTTGTTTAACCCTCCCTCCCTAAGCGGCCTTTATCATTCTTTATACTCAATTTTCTCACTTTTACCTTTGTCTTTACAGTCAATAACATCACTTCTAACTTGAAGTCCTTCATAATTGCTTCAACCATATGAGGGTACCGCTAACCTCAAACCTATGGGGCCTTTAAGCTGCTATAAAAACAACATCTGGGGTAGTTGCTGTAGTGGAGGACAGTCTGGGCTGGACTAGCTAAGAGGCAGGCATTTGCATCTGGAGTTGGCTGAGACCAAAATAAAGCTAAAAAAAAAAAAAAGAGAGAGAGTGATTGTCCAATTTGGCTCAAAAGAAGTTCAGGTTGGTCCATGACCGCCAGATTTCTAAATGGATAAGTGTTTGTATAGTTGTTAGCTGCTAACATGTTAGTGAAGTGATCATGTTCGAAGCCTGCTGTGCTGCCCCCAGGAGGACAAAAACTCACTGTTTCCTCAAACTTGTGGTAATAACATTGGTGGATATATATAAACCATAAACCCAGCATATAAAAATAGTTGAATTGGCATTAAATGTACTCAAATAAATATACAGTCAAATTACATTCTGTCCTGTTTTAGGATAATCAATCTCACTTTTAAGATCCCTGAAAAATAACACCATGGGAACATGATGAATTATCTCAACCCATTGACAGATCTGTTCTTGTTTTGAGCAAAATTAGCCTTGAAGGCTCAAAATGACACCGGATCACTTGTAACGCACCAGTCCACAGCCTTGGCACTTCATCAGTGTGCATGCTTGGTTGTATATCAGTGCACATGTGTGGGGGTGTCAGAGGACAAGAATGTGCCTGTCTGCGAGACGAACCGTACAGAGCCATTACTCACTCTGTTCAGGGAAACGGTGCCTCTGTGGTCCCCCACCTTCTGCATGGAAAGTCTTAGAGAGAGTGAGAGAAAGTAAAAGTCACGTGGTCAAATCTAGAGCAAAGCTCTGAAGGAATTTCCTGTGTGCTAATTTTCCCACGATATCATGCCCTCAATATTTCTCACTTCAAACAATGAGTTGGAGGAGAGGATTCCTGACACACTGGCTTGCTGCAGATGACATGATGTTCTTGTCTATCCTCTGTTTTGAGGACTTGCCTTCCGGTATCGTCAGAGATTAATGATTTTATTTGTCTACAGAGGAAAAAGCCGAAAGAAAATTATAAAAAAAAACAATTTGTACTTTATTTTCACTAACATGTGGTTAACTGTAAAACCCAAAACATGCATAAAAAAGCAGCTGTAGAGAATACACTACAGCTGTAACATTTATTGCCTGCAGGTGGTTCAACTGTAACTAACCATTACGGCAGCTTATACTTTCATGTCTCTTAGGACAGTGGTTCACCCAAAGGGGTCAGAAGATAAAACTGAGGGGTCTCAACATGAATACAGAGTTAGGAAATGAGGGAAAAAATGATTTCCTCTTCACAAAAATAGTTTTTCTGACTTATCTTTGCTTTTTCTTGTGGAATGCTGGATAGTTTCTACCTTCATTACGGAGGAGGATTATGAGAAAATGGGCTCCTGGGCACAGTCATCTCTCCGATACAGGAGCAATACACACAGACTTTGTTGCGGTTTGCATCTTTTTATTGCTCATTTGTGTCTCTTTGTATCTGTTACAGATCTTTCTGCAGCTTTGTGTTCTTTTTGTGGTGCTTTTGATCGGCCATCTTAATGTATTTTTGTCTCTTTACTGTCTCTTTGGTCGTTTTTTTTGGTCACTGTAGCAATTTTGTGTCTTTTTTGGTTATTGTTTGTCATTTTGTACTTATTTGTGGCTTCTTTGGCTTTTTTTATTATTGTTGTTTTGCTTCTACATTTTTTTGTTGTATTACTCCTTACTCTTACATATCGGCAACCTGTGGCTGTGAAGTCAAGTTGGTTGGAAGCCACTGCGAACCGACCAGTGGTTTAGGAGGCAACATCGACATGTCTTCATTTGGAGGTCTTGCTTTCCTTTCAACAGGTGAGACAGATTAGCATGCAAATTGGTCTGACAATGACCAAACATCTCCCCCTTGTGGAGAATCTAAACGGTTAGAGTAAGTTTGTGAGTTAGCAAAAGAGTTACATTCCAATTGCCCCCCCAAAAATATCTAAAAAGTAAGTAACAACTAATTTCCTCATTCCATACATACTGTAGATAGTAACTCCACTATCAGAAGTACAGCCAGCTGCTGAGCGTCTGTAAGTTTTGGTGGGTCGAAGTCTCACTTTTCAAAGCCATCATTCTTTTTCCTATTGCAGCTCTCCCCCAAAAGACTTGGATTAAGCCCCGCTCAAGACCACTTCATTCTGTCATACCCTGCTTGGCTCAGATAACACTTGCAGTGGTTTAGCTCTATTAGAAATCCTCTGCTGCAGCCAAACATGTCTCAAATTAGAAGGAAAAGAAGTTTGAAAATAGTGAAATTACGTTGCTGGGACAACTCAATATGAGTGACTTAAGCGAGTAAGCTCTTTATTTTGAGCCAAGGGCTTTCAGTGCTCTTTACTGTGTTTCATATAACACACCCGTTTCATAAAAGGTCAACTTCTGAATGGTGCCCTATCATTAAGTTAAACAAAGCAGCCAATTATTTACACAACACTCACACAGTGAGTTAACCTTCAGATCAATAATTAATGTTATGTGTCAGTAGAAGGTTTTGTTTGACAAAAGATGGACCTGTAGGTGGTAGATGAGAGCCGGTGCTTAAATACAGGCAGGAAATATGTGGACACTTATGAATCAAGGTACAGAGCATGACTCACAGCTACAGCTCCTGCTTGTTTTAATGTCTCCTGCTGGATTCTGTAACCACCTGGTGCATTTCATTGTTGTCTCTCAGAGCCCAGGGGGCAGTGAATAAGCAGCTCTCTTTGATTTAAACTGGTGCCACGGTTACGGTCCAAACAATTTATATCACCTACTACAGCATTACAAAATGTCCGAACAGTCCATTCTTTCACTGCGAGCTGCCCCACCTACTGATATGTTTGAAACTTGGAATCAGTTGTCAACAGTAACAGAGGGGGGTGTACAAAAGCGCCTCTCACCTGGGGCTGAAACACAAACTGCTGTTGCTTGGCTATCAAAAGAAAATAACACAACACTGTACATTACTGTTTATAGCCTAGTACACCTGTTACATTGATACTGCATGAACCCAGGTGACATTAACCAACTCTCAGGTAAATAAATGAGTCACTTTTATTGCATTAAAGGATGATGTGTCATTTTTCATCAGAAGAAAGACAAGCTTATTTTATATTTTGTACTCCTTAACATGTAAAAGTTGTAGATGCTTGCTAGGCTAATTGTCTAAAGTTAGGATAGTCACATATTCAATTGCATTGATAGATCAGCACATTTTAATTTGATTTTCTTTCGTCCTTGCAATTAACGATCAAGTTATGCAAGTGAAAACAAGGAGAATCAAACATAATTAAGTTTAACATCCTCCCTGCCTTCAAGTATCACAGTTATATTAATGCTGCCACCATCTAGTGATAGAGCATTATTGAAAATGAGTTTGCAAAAGCTTATTAGACAATTAATTTAAAGCCAGGCACGATAGATCATCTGCCAGATAAAGTTTATGAATCTGTCATTGAAAATAAAAAGTGACTTTTTTTTCTCTTAACCAGGGGTTCCCGACTTTTATGTCTGACATACCCCCACATCCTTATTAGATTAAGGCACGTGCCCCTTTAATCAACTACACGCCCAATGTGTGGATGGTATAGCCCACATAGGTATATGAGATATACTGTTAGAGCTAGGGCCTTAAAGCCTCCTTGCTCTGCCCGGATCTTCAATCTATACGTGGCTTTTACAGAAAACTCAAGACAACTGAATAAAGTTTACCATTTATTGAAAGAATAATAACCAGATGTAATGAGCAGTGCTGGACTCTGCAGTGACCAAAACCAGAGCACAATACAGAGTGAAGAACAATCTCTCTTTCCACATTTATCTTCTGGGTTTTGGCAAAACTCCGTACAATAAGTTGGACTTTGCAAGTGGGCAATTTGGGATGACCCAGCAGCCAACCAGAGCTGGTCATTTTGTGTTCAACTTTCACTACAGAATTTATGGTGTTTATGCAAATGTCTGTTGTTCTGGAATAGCTGTGCACCCCTATCTCATTCTGGCTCGCTCATAGGAAATGTACCATGTAAACCACTGACTTTTATGACCTGAACTTAACCTAAGGAATGTGGCCTGAAAATACTAATTTCCCTCCTGCTAAGTGACTATATAGTCAGAGCTGACTTCCTTACCCTATCAATACCCATCACCTTTTCTGCCAGTTTACAGTATACCTACCTATCAGCCTTAAGGCCATTGGAATATAGCTCTATAGCAGAGTATACTCACTTCCTCCTGGGCAAACACACCCGCCCCATGAGCTACCACCACTCCACCACTGGATATTGTTTTTAAAAAGGTCAATGTGCAGTCATACGTACACCCTGTCAACATTTTTAAAAATCAACTGAAGACCTTTGTTTTATTTATTTATTATTGCCTTTTTTGTTATCTTTTTATAAGAAATAAAGTTGTTATAATTATATCATGTTACTTTGTTTGTCATTGTAATTTATCTATTTCAACTTTTTTCTATTAGGCCTACTTTTTTGTTTAAGAGGTATATGGAGGTATAGAGAGGATTGGATACAGCCATTGTAAGCATTGTAACCAAGCAGCAGCACACCTGAATCAAATCATTCAAATCACTTGAACTCTCCGCTCAGTTGATTACCTAGTTGTATCAGCTGTGCTTCTGCTTGGTCGGTACAAAAACCTGCAGCCCCTCTGCCCTTTCCTGGATCAGTTTGACACCCCTGATGTAAGTCTATGGGAAAAAGTCTATTTGGTTCAAATGGCCTCACGCAATGGACACAGAAGTTTGGCCACTACTGGTACTCTTCCTGGGGGCTTTGTTAGCCTACTTTTTACAATACACTGCTTTGAGCTAACTATTTTATCAATTGATCTATTATCTTTCAGTTAACTATTTCACTTTTTCACTGCATTACTTTAAGCTGAAATTCAACCTATCCATCACATTTAGCATTTTTAACAATTTGGATGAATTATCTATTACTTTTAGCTCAGGCCTACTATTCCACCTGTTTATCTATTAATTTCAGCTAACTATTCCACCTATTCATCCATTACTTTAAGCTAACGTTTGAAACCCTTTATCTTTTAGCCCTATAGTTCCATCTATTTCACCTGTCTATCCATAACTTTTAGCTGACTGTTTGACCTGTCTGTCCATTACTATTAGCTGACTGTTTGACCTGTCTGTCCATTACTATTAGCTGACTGTTTG
>CAFUXE010001191.1:150540-162422 GCA_903364295.1 Serranus cabrilla | reverse complement strand
GTCTGTCCATTAATATTAGCTGACTATTTGACCTGTCTGTCCATTACTATTAGCTGACTGTTTCACCTGTCTGTCCATTACTTTTAGCTAACTATTGCCCCTGTCTATCCATTACTTTTACTTGGAAAATTAAATCATTTATTTATTATTTTTTGCTTACTATTTAACTTGTTTCCTCCTTTATTTCAACCAATTCCATTTGTTTATCCATGATGCTTGCTTAGTTATTGAAATTGAAATGCTCACACATCTAACTACTTTAATAATTTAAGGTTACTTCTAGCTAACTATTTTGATCGTATATAAACTACAGCATTGTGTAAGACATGCTGTGCAGGCACTTGTAGGACTTCTGGTCAGAATGACACCAATTGTCATGGTTTTATCTTGATGGAATTTTCCTCCCATACACATTAAAAATAAATGTTTAAAACCATATTTTCTATTTATATGTATTAGTTAATCTGCTCACTCTTTCATCATACCAAATAGCCATACAGAAGTATCCCTGTGGTGCAGCTGGCTGGAAATTACTGCTATTAATCATTTTACAATGTACAATATTTTCCAAAAGCATTGTTTAAGGAAGGATAATTTCTCTTGTCGGAAAAACATATCTCTCTCAGCATGAATAAGTCAGATTGCATTGCACATTAAAGGAAAAGTCCACGGGAACTTGATTAAAATGGATTTACGTACTAGGCTAATGTCACACGAAGGAGCCTAAGGGGATTTCCAGCTCACACAATTACTTCATACAGAAATAGGAGTACAAAGGCTTTGCTTTGCAATTAAGGTCTTTGTTCTATCCCAAGTTATGAGTATCTGATTGTGGTTACAGGGCAAAACTAAAAGTAGAAAATTCAAAATCACATCATGAAGGCACTCAGGAAGTCAGTAACTTTACACTTATTCTGAGTTTTAAGATGACAGCGCAGTCTTACTTTGCTTTCGAATGAATCATTTCTTCAAAGTCAATTATAAGTTTCCAAGTTGGATCACAGACAAAAACAAGTGCAAGGAAATAAATACACAAACACACAAAAGCACTATTTCCGTGTCTTTTGTGCTCACAGTTACCTGCTCTGGAAAGAAAATGATTTGTTTTCATCCTGAGAGACTGAGAAACCTCGTCAACACATCGTCTGGAGATCAAACATCAAGCTACATTGACGGAACATAAATTTATTTAAAATGAATGAGTCTTTCTTTGCACTCGGTTCACAAAATTGATAATTAACCACAAGTGCATTATACATGGACAACAAAGAAAATTAATTTTCTTTTGACTCTGGGTCTGTTAAGTGGCCAACAAATCATTGAGGGCCTGCTGCATGTAGTACACCGCTACAGAGATGAGAAAGCCCTCCTCTAATGTGGGTAAAATAATCCTCTGGAGTTTTAATGTCTCGTAGGAAGAAATGTTTGTTTACTCATTAGAAAAGCATAAAGAACCAGTGGTTCTGTGTACACCTATTTCAGCCTCAGAGGTATATTGACAATTTTCTGCAACCACAAAGGACACAATTTGTGGTGAATTCCAAAACTGTTCAAAACATGTGCTTATCACTGCCTGTGGTTTAGCTTGAGAGGGTCAAACTAACAGTCAGAGCTTTCCCACACTGAGCTGCCCAGGGACGAACATAAACCACACAGACTTTGAGTGGATCATGGTGTGATGTAGCCTGAGGAGCTGTCCACAGGCTCTGAGCAGACCATATAGAAAAATGGCATTGTAATATGTACTGCCTTTTTCCAATCTTGTTATGGTGTTTTTGTAGAGCATTTTCATAAGGCAGAGCAGTCCATAACACAATACAACTCATTAGAAAAACAACCTGATGTCACAAAATTTAGTTTTTTAACACTGTATTACATGCTGGTGGCACGAAATATGTGGAAAATACGTGAATCAGCGAAGAGTTCTAAAAATAGCACACATGTCATTATACATACAGATACGGTTTGCGGTTTTTAAAAAGGCTGCAGTATCGGTTAATTTATGGTACAGACCACTGACCTAAGTTTACGGCAAGACGTTATAATAGATAATGAAAGTATAAAAGCTATGTACATCACGCAAAAAATGTAAGTAGCTTTTTTTGTTTTCATACGAGATATGAACCTACCGGGTGAAGGTCTGCCGTTTGTTTGATTGCAACCACCCTGAGAGGGAAATCAGCCATTTAAACTCTGCATTGCCGCCAATCATTACTACCACGTCACTCAGTGACTTTGTTAAACCAGGGAATACGTGTGCCCGGCACGAAAAGGATCCCCATTGACTTTACATCGACATTGTTTCCAGTATAAAAAAAAAACCTTGGTAATTTCACATAATTTTGTGAGATCAGGCTTTAAAAAAACATACCAAAAAGTTTGGATCCAAAAGTTGCACCAGTCGTTCCCATGTTCTGTGGGGTAAAAATACTGTTTTTGTCAATGGAGTCTGGGGGTTTTGAAGAAAGAATTATACAGGGTTCAGTTACCCGTAAATGGATTGAGAGATTGAAATGTTCTTAATAAAGTGTATGCCTAAACTGATATGGATATTTTTTAGGTTGCTATAATACCCTTTGGTCTGCACCCTGGGCACTGCAGTACATATTGCACTCTTTAAAGATTTTTGCTTTTATTTTGTGACTTCCTGTCTCGGAAACTGAACTAACGTGGTGTCTGCAGCTATACATTGCTTAGCTTCTGTGCTGGTATTCTGCTTCTTCAAACAGGGAACATACCGACCATTGTAGGTAACACAAACCGGCTATGGGTAAAGAAATATATGAAGACACATCATGCAAAACGTAAAGACAGACAAAAATGTGAATGTTTGAATACACAGGGAACACTTCTGAAAAGCTACAGAATAAGAAAAAAAATGAAATGCCTTTTAAAAATGACATTCATGATGCACATATTCTTAAAAGCCTGCAAAATCCAGATCTCTACCCTACTGAACACATGTGGGAGAGTTTTGGACCGACAAGCTCAAGCTGTTCTGGAGTTTCATGGTAAAAGCATCATCTCACTTTAATTTGTCACCTATCTGTATTCACTCATAGTTTTTGTGAGTGGTGGTATATAATCTCTAACTGTTTAACTTGTATGGTTTGTTCAGGCAGTTAAATGACTGTAAAAACAGATTGTGTTTTTAGTAATCTCATAACTTTTTTATTTAGTTATATTGACTCCCTGAAGTGCTGTCTGCAACAGCTGTTGAGTGTACGTTGCCAGTATCCTACTCCTGCCAGTAATTTAATGATCACAGCCCATAAAAAAATGTATTGAAAAATGCATTCACCTGTGTTTCTCCGAATGAACAATTTATTTTCCCTCCAAATGTATACAACCTGATATAAAAACCTGTAAACCATCAAATGGCTGGACTATTTTTCCCTATCAGCAGCTCCTGAAGTCCTTCTCGTTCTGTCCCCATATCACAGACTTGATGAATGCAGCTGGTTGACATGAGAATGCCTGAGAGGGAACATTAACTAGTCTGCCTTTCAGTCGCTGAGGACATGGTGAGAAGGCTATGCTGAAATAATTACATTACAAGCTGAAATTAGAGGCCATCCTCTCAGCAAATTTTGCCAAATGGCAGTGATTTCCCTTTGCAAGCTATTCTCCGCTGCACAAATAATAGGCTTTCTCTGAGGTGATGCAATCACATCAGGCAATGAAAAGCCAACTCTCTAAACCCATTTTAATCATCTCCTTCTTGACCGTCTGAGCTTTTGTCTGTATGGAACCAGAGCTACGAGATGAAATGGGCAGTGACCCATCCACCGGAGAGATTCACACCATAAATAATAAGTCCAAAATCATTATGCATATCACATCCTCTGGTGGCAGCTGTTTACGCAAGGCATGTTACAGTGACTGAAACTACGGATGGTGTCAGTGAGAGCTGCACCTTTGGCAAAATATGTACCACACCTCACCAATTAGGACCAGTAAGCCATGAAAAGTTATGCCATTAAATGCTCAGGGCTCCAAACTGTGAAGTGTCTGGAAATGTCAGTAACGGGACAGTCTGTGCAGACACAATTCTTCAGTTGCTGCATATGGGTTGCAAAGTATAGGAAAGCCAGAAATTTCTGAAACCTGAAGACACTGCTGTCATTCTGTGCTCCTGAACAAATTGTTTTTTTGTTTTTTTTTACCATTTGTGCTCAAGCATCGGTAGCAAAAAAGTTTGGTATGAAATGTCATTTAAGAAAAACAATCAAATAAATAATGTATAGAAAATAAATGAAGTGGCTATGAAATGAATCCTGAAATAAATAAATGACCCAATAAATATATCAATAAATGTAGGCCTATACAATATAATACAAATATGTTATATATAAAACAAAGCAATAAAATAGCAACAGTACAAGACTTTTGCAAAAGAAGTCCGACCATCTATCTCAATACAAAATGAGAATACTGCTCCCTTGATTAATTACCGCAGGAAAAAAAAATTCTGGCAACATTATGGTTTCAATTGCTATTTTCAAGTCTCTTTCACACTATATGATATTAATTGTGCAAAAATGGTCCCATTTTGTAGAAAATAAATGATAAAGCAGGGCATGATTGGGGGCGTGGCTACCTTGTGATTGACAGGTCTCTAACATGGCGAGTACAATGTCTTCAATTTTCAGGCAGATCCGACCAGATCCACCCTCACTCTTCCCTGGTCCAAATATGGTCTCCTCAGATTTCAAAAAACATATGTGGTGCCAGATGTAAAGCAAGATGCTGACGGATGTAACCGCAATGGTCGATGTCATGGTGACGACTATTTATATACAGTCTACGGGTTAGCTACTGTTGCAACTCTTATTATTCAAGCTGATCAGATTCCCTGTCAGAATAGCAAACTTTCTGGCAGTGTTCAGAACATAACTCTGTCCATATGATATACAAAGGCATTTATCATGTGTCAGCATGAAACACTTGTCCTTGTGTTTTTCTCGGTTACAGTGAGGCAGACTCACTGTACAAGGGTGAAGCAAAAGCCCTTTTGTTTTTTTCCTTCTACACATTTTATGAATCCATTAAATTGTTTCATAATCTTTGTCCGTGAATCAATGTCACATAATTTTTCTTTCTTTTATACAACAGTTATAGAGGAGGCATGGAATTGGAAACTTTCAGAGAACTAAAAGACACATCTAAGAGCCCATGCTTCTTGAGCCCTTGACCAAAGTAAGAATTTCTTTAGAGTTGAATTACATTTTTTCTTATCCCTTGTGGGCAACAGAACAAACTGAAGACTACACCTCGCATATTTTCAACCATGTCAACTTCCTCTGTCTGCCGTTTGGTACAATGGTTTTATCTTGGCTTTTTTACTCAAAACAGCTGCCTGCTGCTGCTGGAAACAAAGCTGATGAGAGAGGATTCTGTCCAAAAACCAACACAATGAGATACTGAAGTGCTTCATAGAGCTGAGGGGAACTGCAGAGTTGGGTGATCATTCTCTGTTAGTTTGACACTATGAACAACTCAATTCCCATTACACAGTCATTTCATCCAACACAAGTTGAAATATGTTGAGTTTTAATAATTTGATTACATTGGCATATATTAAAAATGTCCATATATGCCTGCATTACTAGGATCCTGTTTTTAGTGACTTTGTGAATTCTCTCAGGGTTTCTGATTCATTGACATGGAGTATGTGTCTGGCGTTGGAACTGCAAAATACACTTTTGCAAATCCTCATCTGGGCAGACAGCTTCAATATGCAGAACTCTTTGCAGTCCTCAAAGATGGATCATTTTAAACTCAAGCTGAAACAGTTTATAACAGAGATCAGTCATGTAGTCATTTATCATGCAATGCTCATTGAGTTTTGGGGTTTTATTGCACGTTTGTGTTTCATGTGGTTTTGTGTGCATTTTCTTGTTCAGTTTGATGTATTTTAAAAGCCCATCTTGGAATGCCTTAGGCTATAAATGCTGCGGTAATAAGCATCAGTTCATGCTATATACTCTGAATATATTCACTGAAACAGATAGCAGTGTTTTAATTTAAGCACATCCTCATAGCTAATCTATGGACTCTTAAAAATGTATGAACGTTCTAGTAAATGTTGTGTAATGGTTACAGTTTTTAACCATCACACATGGTAAACTTCTCAGTTATTTTTTAGGCACCAAACTACTCAGTTATGGTTTGGCCTGGGTTCGAGTCTGACTCAGAGCCCTTTCCTGCAGGTCTTCCCCTTTTCACTCTATCTACTCTAACTACTATCAATAAAGCAGAATAATGGCCAAAAATGTCTTTTAAAAAAAAACTGCTCGGTTATGTTTATGCACCTAAAGCACTCAGTTAGGTTTAGGCAACAGAACTACGTTGTTAGGTTCGGAAAACATCGCGTTTGGAGTTGAAATGTGTGAATGTGTTAATAGAACAGGACAATGTCATATAAACATGTAACGTAACATTTCATAATGTAATGTAACCTAACATGATGTGACATTACATTATCATTGCTGAAAATCCTCCCTCTGTGGACTTTGTTGTCTATAAGGGATGTGCCAACAAAGCTTCATGAACCATTTTTCTGAACCCCACAGATGGCACTCTTGACTAGTGGGCTCAGAAAAAAAAAGATTCATGAAGCTTCATTTGCATATCACTACCATATACTACTTCACCTGACTTCCTCATTTCATGATCACTAACACTATGACTACCAGAGGTCACCTTATACAACCACAAATATCGTTAAATACTGGTTATAATCAGCTGCTTGCACAGACGATCTATAAGGGTGTTTTTTGAGGTGCGGACGAGCTGGTTTTATTGATGGCAACAGGTATTCATAAGTCTTCAGCTGTCAAAATGACTAAATGATAACATTAATAAATTCTGTAGATTTCAAGACATTGAATGATGAACTTCAGTCAATGTGTTTTTCAAAATAGACAAATAGTGTTTCGGAGAGACAGCTGATGTTTCAATGCATCTGGAACCTGTCAGGTTGATCTGTTTGTCATACAGTAACACGAGACAGCAGTATTGATCAAGGGTACTGCAGACAAAGCAAATCAATCAAACATACTTCAATCTCCAGCCTCGTAGGTAACCTCACGGAAAAATCTGATATTGCATGGAGAGCTCTCATATGCAGGGCTGGTTGTATATCAATAATGCCCTTCTCAAGAGGGTGCCAGTGGTCAGGAAGAAACATTACATGGTTCAGCAGTATGGACTTTGCCTCTGAGGTCTATCTTTTATTAAATCAAATACGACATCCAATAGTTGGATCTGACGCGCCGACACAGAGTAATCCCCTGGTAAGCTACAAATAATAACTGCTGCTCCCTGCTGCCTGAATCCGGGTACAGTTCACACCAGTGGGAGGCAGAAAACAAATACACACATAAAGTGTGAGGAGGAAACATTTTCACAAGATCACACAATCTGGGGAAGTGACAATAACAGATATGATGTAAACAGAAACAAGATTACAAAGATCTTTAATAAATTATTTATCAGTGCATCATTTTAAATTCATTAATTCTTCATCATTATTACTCATAGTTGCAACATACGGTTTTGCACTCACAGTATATCGTATTACAAGCTGAAGTAATCGCTACGAATCATGTATTTCTGTTTGGGGCTGCACTCTTCTCTGTTTTGACAAGTTACTTGTATTTGCTCCTGACGTATCCTGGTGAGGCTTTATGTATGTGAGCTGTCAATACTCTTCTCAACCCCTCATTTGCTACCTGTCAGGCTTCAGCAACATGATTAATGAAGTAAATAAATAAGCCTCTCCTCTTTTAAACCCCACACCCCTTCCCTGTCCTTTCAACTAGATGAAAAGCTTCTCAGCTGCTGTGAGATCTATTTTGAGGTTACACTTCCTTAATGCATCTGCCAAGCCTCATCAAGAAGCATTAGTAAGGCATAGCAGCACTCGAGAGGAGGAAAGAAAAAAAAATCTCTCATAATCAATGGGGCATATGCAATGTAACTCACTTGTAGGATAATCTGTGTAATCCAGACAGAACCAGCCATGAGAGGGAAGCATTCATATCCTGCTGTGTTAGACTTATTGATTCATTCATAATCCTGATGGACAACAGAAATCTTTGATCATTTACATGTAAATGATACCCTTTAGGGTATGGCGGTTTGTCACTGGGGCAGTACCCTCTAAGGTACAGCTTAAACTGAAGGGGCTGAGGCCACAAGGTGGTAGTGGTTAGCACTCTTGCCTCCCGGCAAGAGGGTTGCCGGTTCGATCCCGGCCTGCAGCCCTTCTGTGTGGAGTTTGCATGTTCTCCCCGTGTGTGCGTGGGTTCTCTCTGGGTACTCCGGCTTCCTCCCACAGTCCAAAAACATGCAGTTTAGGGTTATTGGTGACTCTAAATTGCCCGTAGGTGTGAGTGAGCATGTGAATGGTCTTCCTGTCCAAGGTGTACCCTACCTCTCGCCCAATGCAGCTGGGATCAGCTCCAGCCCCCGCAACCCGTGTTTTGATAAGCGGTTACAGAAAATGAATGAATGAAGGGGCTGATTTTATTGTACACAGTCATAAAATATTTTATTAGATATCTCTTAGGGCCCCATCACCGCACCCCAAGTCAATTGTTATTTCAGTCGTGCATGTTCACATTCTGGGCGGATAGAGGCTGTGAAGCCCCAACGTCACCTTTGTCACGTCACAAGTTTTCTTTTAATTCATATGACATGTAGAAAGATGTTTGTGGTTTTTCCACAATGAAACAGATTTTTATTAATTAATGGTGAATCAGAAGATACATAAAATATACAATTTCGGTGTGTCAACAGGCAGAATGACTTCCGCGAAGGATGCTCTCATGTATCCTTGCTCATGGCTCCTCCGATATCCCTCCTCGCTCCTCATTAAACATCGTCTCTCTGGAGGCGGGTTGGTACGGTCACTGAAAGTAACTGAAGAATGTATGCTAGCAAACATGTTAATCTTTGAATCGTTTGCTGCTTCCCCCTTCTTCTTCTTCCTCTTCTTCATCCTCCACTCTGGATCTCTTCTTGGATCCTTCAGGCACTTGGCTGGTGGATGGGACTGGTTCTGGGTCTTCCTCATCATCAGTGCTGTCAGTGTCATAGTGGGAGTCAGTGTCAGGTGAGCTGCTCATCTCATCACCTTCTTCTTCCTCGTCACTTGAGCACACCATGGATTTGTCACACAATTGACAATAGCAGGTACTCGGCTCTGAGTCGTCAGAATCGCTGTCAGAGTCATAATCAGAGGAGCACCTGAATCTCTTGTTGCTCCTCTCATCATCTTCATCTTCCTCCTCCCTTGGCCTCCTCCTGGACCCTTCAGGGAGGGGATCATCTGCTTCGACAGCCTGGTTCCCTTCCTCAATGTTAGCTTGAGGTTCAGGGTCAGCAACTTGAGGTTCAGGGTCAGCGTCTTCAGCTTGCTGGATTTCATCATCATTGTCAAGATTGTTACGACGAATGGCATGTTCCTCCAGTCTAGCCACCAATTGCCTCAAATAGGCAATGCCAGCATCCATCCCTTCAGCAAACAGTTCCCTAATCAGAACAAATACCCTATAGTTCCCATCACCAATGAAGTGGGTATTCAGCCAGACCATTATGGGGTTAAATTCCTGAGTTTGTGCAATAAGCCGCAATATATCAGTTAGATCAGGCCCTGGCATCATGGGATCAGGAATAAAGTGGGGTCCATCTCCTCCTTCCATTGTAACTGGTCACTTATATCAAATTACAGACCAGCTTGAAGTGTTCGGTTGTAGAAATATAAATATTTCTAATTATTTGTCTCTGTAGAAAACGTGCTATGTTGCAATGTCTTGAGAGCAAAATGTGAAATGTGATTTTTCGGAAAAACTTCTTAAGTCTTAAGATCAGTGCATGATGATGTCACATGACATGTCATATAGGCGACATCACAACACAGAACAATTCTGAAGCTTTGATCTGCAGGGGAATGATGCATTCCATTCCATTCCATTCCATTGAAGAGTTTCAAAATAAAACTCAAGATTTTCAAAATAAAATTACATTTTTGAAAAAGATTTCCTCTACTGAAACTGTTTGACTACTTACCTAATTACTTGTTATTTACTGTCTGTCTTTTCTATTTATAGTTAAAATATTTTTGTTATTGTTTAGTTATTAAGTTCTCCCTTGTTAGGGTTTTTTGAAGTTTCACCTTATTTTTAGTTTAGATTTTGTAAAAACACACCACATACCACCAACAATCTACCACAAAATGACATGAATATAATTCAGTGTGGTAGCAACGTTAAAAACTCAAACTAAACTTAAAAATTGACAGAAGAATCTGGGTGGTCTCGAAGGAATGTGTCTGAAGAAATCCCTGATTTCTTTTTCACAGCAGAGGTTGACATATCACTCAGTTGTGTAATATTAAACAGACAGCATGTATGTTCCAAAAGAGTATTTATTCCTAATTCCAATTACTAACATACAAAGTATACAATCTACACAATCTAATCTAAAAAGATTATTTACAGTGTAAGGGGAAAGAAGGGAATGTAATCTCTGTGCGTGTGTGTGAGAGAGAGAGAGAGATTCAAAATGGCCGCTAAGGGCAGATAAAACAATGGGTCGTAAAACCATAAAGCTGGGGCCCTTTTCCTTTGGAGGACAAAGGATGACCATGTGCTTGAACTGATTTGGATTTGCAGAAAGCTATTCATTGAATTTACAGGAAGCCAGATTAATGTATATTGTGAATAGATTATTGTGCCAAAGCAAATCAAAGTTGTTAGCAAAGTTATTAAGAAAAGCCTGGTGTTGCTGTAACAAGACGAACATTCAACTTGACATGGCTAAACAATTATTCTATCATTTAAAAACATTTAACCACACATCAAATAAAGTCTAGAACTTGTGCTTAGCCTTTTGCTTGCTCCTATTTTATCTATGCCCAGTGGTGTGAGTGAGCATGTGAATGGTCTTCCTGTCCAAGGTGTACCCCGCCTCTCGCCCAATGAAGCTGGTATCAGCTCCAGCCCCCACAACCCGGGTTCGGATAAGCGGTTACAGAAAATGAATGAATGAAGGGGCTGATTTTATTGTACACAGTCATAAAATATTTTATTAGATATCTCTTTGGGCCCCATCGCCGCACCCCAAGTCAATTGTTTTTTCAGTCGTGCATGTTCACATTCTGGGCTGATAGAGGCTGTGAAGCCCCAACGTCACCTTTGTCACGTCACGAGTTTTCTTTTAATTCATATGACATGTAGAAAGATGTTTGTGGTTTTTCCACAATAAAACAGATTTTTATTAATTAATGGTGAATCAGAAGATACATAAAATATACAATTTCGGTGTGTCAACAGGCAGAATGACTTCCGCGAAGGATGCTCTCATGTATCCTCGCTCACGGCTCCTCCGATATCCTTCCTCGCTCCTCATTAAACATCGTCTCTCTGGAGGCGGGTTGGTACGGTCACTGAAAGCAACTGAAGAATGTATGCTAGCAAACATGTTAATCTTTGAATCGTTTGCTGCTTCCCCCTTCTTCCTCTTCTTCATCCTCCACTCTTGATCTCTTCTTGGATCCTTCAGGCACTTGGCTGGTGGATGGGACTGGTTCTGGGTCTTCCTCATCATCAGTGCTGTCAGTGTAATAGTGGGAGTCAGTGTCAGGTGAGCTGCTCATCTCATCACCTTCTTCTTCCTCGTCACTTGAGCACACCATGGATTTGTCACACAATTGACAATAGCAGGTACTCGGCTCTGAGTCATCAGAATCGCTTTCAGAGTCATAATCAGAGGAGCACCTGAATCTCTTGTTGCTCCTCTCGTCATCTTCATCTTCCTCCTCTCTCGGCCTCCTCCTGGACCCTTCAGGCAGGGGATCATCTGCTTCGACAGCC
>CAFUXE010001191.1:126218-150165 GCA_903364295.1 Serranus cabrilla | reverse complement strand
CGACATCACAACACAGAACAATTCTGAAGCTTTGATCTGCAGGGGAATGATGCATTCCATTCCATTGAAGAGTTTCAAAATAAAACTCAAGATTTTCAAAATAAAATTACATTTTTGAAAAAGATTTCCTCTCCTGAAACTGTTTGACTACTTACCTAATTACTTGTTATTTACTGTCTGTCTTTTCTATTTATAATTAAAACATTTTTTTTATTGTTTAGTTATTAAGTTCTCCCTTGTTAGGGTTTTTTGAAGTTGCACCTTCTTTTTAGTTTAGATTTTGTAAAAACACACCACATACCACCAACAATCTACCACAAAATGACATAAATATAATTCAGTGTGGTAGCAAAGTTAAAAACTCAAACTAAACTTAAAAATTGACAGAAGAATCTGGGTGGTCTCGAAGGAATGTGGCTGAAGAAATCCCTGAGTTCTTTTTCACAGCAGAGGTTGACATATCACTCAGTCATGTGAAATATTAAACAGAGAGCATGTATGTTCCAAAAGAGTATTTATTCCTAATTCCTATTCCTAACATACAAAGTATACAATCTACACAATCTAATCTAAAAAGATTATTTACAGTGTAAGGGAAAAGGGGAAAGAAGGGAATGTAATCTCTGTGCGTGTGTGTGTGAGAGAGAGAGAGAGATTCAAAATGGCCGCTAAGGGCAGATGAAACAATGGGTCGTAAAACCATAAAACTGGGGCCCTTTTCCTTAGGAGGACAACGGATGACCATGTGCTTGAACTGATTTGGATTATCAGAAAGCTATGTATGGAATTTACAGGAAGCCAGATTAATGTATATTGTGAATAAATTATTGTGCCAAAGCAAATCAAAGTTGTTAGCAAAGTTAGTAAGAAAAGCCTGGTGTTGCTGTAACAAGACGGACATTCAACTTGACATGGCTAAACAATTATTCTATAATTTAACAACATTTAACCACACAGCAAATAAAGTCTAGAACTTGTGCTTAGCCTTTTGCTTGCTCCTATCTTATCTATGCCCAGTGGTGTGAGTGAGCATGTGAATGGTCTTCCTGTCCAAGGTGTACCCCGCCTCTCGCCCAATGCAGCTGGGATCGACTCCAGCCCCCGCAACCCGGGTTCGGATAAGCGGTTATAGTAAATGAATGAATGAAGGGGCTGATTTTATTGTACACAGTCATAAAATATTTTATTAGATATCTCTTTGGGCCCCATCACCGCACCCTTAGTCAATTGTTATTTCAGTCGTGCATGTTCACATTCTGGGCTGATAGAGGCTGTGAAGCCCCAACGTCACCTTTGTCACGTCACAAGTTTTCTTTTAATTCATATGACATGTAGAAAGATGTTTGTGGTTTTTCCACAATGAAACAGATTTTTATTAATTAATGGTGAATCAGAAGATACATAAAATATACAATTTCGGTGTGTCAACAGGCAGAATGACTTCCGCGAAGGATGCTCTCATGTATCCTCGCTCATGGCTCCTCCGATATCCTTCCTCGCTCGTCATTAAACATTGTCTCTCTGGAGGCGGGTTGGTACGGTCACTGAAAGCAACTGAAGAATGTATGCTAGCAAACATGTTAATCTTTGAATCGTTTGCTGCTTCCCCCTTCTTCCTCTTCTTCATCCTCCACTCTTGATCTCTTCTTGGATCCTTCAGGCACTTGGCTGGTGGATGGGACTGGTTCTGGGTCTTCCTCATCATCAGTGCTGTCAGTGTCATAGTGGGAGTCAGTGTCAGGTGAGCTGGTCATCTCATCACCTTCTTCTTCCTCGTCACTTGAGCACACCATGGATTTGTCACACAATTGACAATAGCAGGTACTCGGCTCTGAGTCGTCAGAATCGCTTTCAGAGTCATAATCAGAGGAGCACCTGAATCTCTTGTTGCTCCTCTCGTCATCTTCATCTTCCTCCTCTCTCGGCCTCCTCCTGGACCCTTCAGGCAGGGGATCATCTGCTTCGACAGCCTGGTTCCCTTCCTCAATGTTAGCTTGAGGTTCAGGGTCAGCAGCTTGAGGTTCAGGGTCAGCGTCTTCAGCTTGCTGGATTTCATCACCATTGTCAAGATTGTTACGACGAATGGCATGTTCCTCCAGTCTAGCCACCAATTGCCTCAAATAGGCAATGCCAGCATCCATACCTTCAGCAAACAGTTCCCTAATCAGAACAAATACCCGATAGTTCCCATCACCAATGAAGTGGGTATTCAGCCAGACCATTATGGGGTGAAATTCCTGATTTTGTGCAATAAGCCGCAATATATCAGTTAGATCAGGCCCTGGCATCATGGGATCAGGAATAAAGTGGGGTCCATCTCCTCCTTCCATTGTAAGTGGTCACTTATATCAAATTACAGACCAGCTTGAAGTGTTCGGTTGTAGAAATATAAATATTTCTAATTATTTGTCTCTGTAGAAAACGTGCTATGTTGCAATGTCTTGAGAGCAAAATGTGAAATGTGAAGAAAAACTTCTTAAGTCTTAAGATCAGTGCATGATGATGTCACATGACATGTCATAAAGGTGACATCACAACACAGAACAATTCTGAAGCTTTGATCTGCAGGAGAATAATGCATTCCATTCCATTCCATTGAAGAGTTTCAAAATAAAACCCAAGATTTTCAAAATAAAATTACATTTTTGAAAAAGATTTCCTCTCCTGAAACTGTTTGACTACTTACCTAATTACTTGTTATTTACTGTCTGTCTTTTCTATTTATAGTTAAAATATTTTTGTTATTGTTTAGTTATTAAGTTCTCCCTTGTTAGGGTTTTTTGAAGTTGCACCTTCTTTTTAGTTTAGATTTTGTAAAAACACACCACATACCACCAACAATCTACCACAAAATGACATGAATATAATTCAGTGTGGTAGCAAAGTTAAAAACTCAAACTAAGCCTAAAAATTGACAGAAGAATCTGGGTGGTCTCGAAGGAATGAGGCTGAAGAAATCCCTGAGTACTTTTTCACAGCAGAGGTTGACATATTACTCAGTCATGTAATATTAAACAGACAGGATGTATGTTCCAAAAGAGTATTTATTCCTAATTCCTATTCCTAACATACAAAGTATACAATCTACACAATCTAATCTAAAAAGATTATTTACAGTGTAAGGGAAAAGGGGAAAGAAGGGAATGTAATCTCTGTGCGTGTGTGTGTGTGAGAGAGAGAGATACAAAATGGCCCTAAGTGCAGGGTGAAAAAATGGGTCGTAAAACCATAAAGCTGAGGCCCTTTTCCTTAGGAGGACAAAGGATGACCATGTGCTTTAACTGATTTGGATTTGCAGAAAGCTATGTATGGAATTTACAGGAAGCCAGATAAATGTATATTGTGATTAAATTATTGTGCCAAAGCAAATCAAAGTTGTTAGCAAAGTTAGTAAGAAAAGCCTGGTGTTGCTGTAACAAGACGAACATTCAACTTGACATGGCTAAACAATTATTCTATAATTTAACAAGATTTAACCACACATCAAAAAAAAAGTCTATAACTTGTGCTTAGCCTTTTGCTTGCTCCTATCTTATCTATGCCCAGTGTGTTACCACAGAGTTCACATATGGTAAGGATCTCGCAGGCGTTGGAAGGTTTGGTTTCAAAGAGTCCTTTGGTGTTTCAGGCCTGGGTTGTCTTCAAGTTGAGGGTTGCTCATTGAGGACGTGGAGAGGCCTTTGGTTACATCTCTGGCTGTTGTGGTGAACCTTGGGTTCAGAAATCCTGATGCACTCGGTCAGTCAGGAGAGTTTGTCTCTTTGGGTTTTTGTTCCTTGAGGAGAAATCTGCAGGATGTGTGTCTGTGTGTCACAGCAGGAGGCCTGGAGAGAGTTGAGTTGTGGGGGTGATGGTCCTGGGAGGACCTTGCGTCCTCCCTGCAGGTCCAGAGTTTCAGGAGAGGTTTGCAGGAGAAAAGAGGAAGATTTTCCAGTCATATGTCACTTTTAAAGGACTCTGTGACATCCCACAGTACCTTTGGCTCTTAGCCAATGTGAGGCCGGGGATGTGCTCTGTGTGTCGAGAAATGAATTTCCCCTCGGGGATAAATAAAGTAATTTTGATTGATTTAAGTTTGATTTGATTTTGACCTCCGACTTGGAGAGTGGAGGCCTCCCAGCCCCCCTTCGCCTATGGTTAGAAGGGATGCCATGGGGGAAAGGAGACGGAGATCCTGTGATTTACAACCAGGTGTGACTCTCCATTGCAGGCAAATGAATGACAAATTCATCTGTAGCAAATATGATGTGTTAACTTCCTGTAACTGGGTCACTAGGTTTCTTTCTTCTTGCAAGTTGTCTTGTTTGAGTCCGCACCAGAGTACTGGAGAGTTCATAAGCGACAGAACAAACCATTTGAAGGATTTAACTGTGCCAGACTTTGATTGAAACAGACTAAACTTTGGGTTGTGAAAGCGCCCTATATGATCCTTTTTGGCCAGATTTTTTGAATGAAGAACATGTGTTTGTAATGGTGTATTTTCACATTGTTGTATTGGTACTTTATAATGTAAAATCAGAAAACTTCCAATACTTATTACTAATGTCTTACATATATTTCAATATCCTTACCTTTATTAGGGGATGGTCACCTTTTCCGTTGTGCTTTTGTTTGTGGAAACCACTGGGCATCATTAACATATATGATTGAGTGGTCCTGTTGAGGTGCAAATGAGGAACATTTGTAAATTGACAACTTCGACAGATTTAGTAGACAGCATCTGTTTACCCTTAAGGTGAGCATTGTAGTTTTACATCAAGGACAAGCACACACAAAGACTTATAATGCAATAATGCAACAAAGCCACAGACATACACAAGTCACATAATCTCATTTTCTCTATCTTCTTAGATACAGCACAGGGCAGACTCCTTTCAAGTAAATGCATTTCGAAATAAATGTATCACCATGTGTTATTACTTTGTGTCTTCTTTGACAATTAAAGACCTGGACCTCAAAGCCAATCAAGTTAATTTTTCATTCAAAAATAAATGCACCATAACATCTATAATTGTTTATTTATTGACTAAAAAGGAAGGACGAGTAGTTATCAATTGCAAATAGATGTAAAAACCTGCAGATAAAACTAGAATAAAACATAGAAAAACACTCAATTTTATTTTTTTTATCACATTAAACTGTGGGCAATGTGAAAGGAATACCATCACTGCTGTTGACCGTGCTGCTTTTTTGCAATTACAGCACTTAATTGGTTCATGAAGATTAATTTGCACATTAATAGATAACTTTATGAAGAATAAATGAGAGAGGGTACATAACAAAATGATACTACAGTGAGTTTTTTTTACATTTCTAATTTGATTTTCTGTTCCTTTCCATTTCCATGTTGTGTTGTTCAGTATCGTAGTTGGTCTAAATGGTAGATCGAGATTAACTAATGTATATGTATAGGTAAACAACTATAAAGTTCATTTGTACAAGCAGTTTATTACAATGTTTACTAGTGATGTGCAAATCAAGCTTCACATACCATTTTCTTTATTTTCTGAGACCACTAACAGGCTCCCCCTGTTCAACAAGGAGTTGAACGCACGCCTGTTTACCCAAGAGTGTCATAAGCACATCACTGATGTTTAAGTTTATTGTAAGGCAGCAATGTCCATTCGCTGCAGTTATAGTTGACAAATTAAAAGGATAAAAAAGGGCTGTGTGTTGAAAGTAAGATGTGCATAACTCTCGAGATGGTTAAGGTTAGCATAGGTCATCGGGCAGTAACTCTTATGAGTGCAGACTAGTTTTTGCTCTGTTTTTTGCAATTCTAGGTTACCTTTTGAGCAGGAGTCTGCATACAGACAAAGTCAGAGTGGATTAATGGATCAAATAAACACTATATATATATAGTTTTGGGAGTCATTGGCCCCCAGCCTATACTGTTGTACAGGTTAGAGGACAAATTGGTATTAGATATCCAGTGCAGGGGTGTCCCGGTGGATCACTAGTAGAGCACATACCATGAAGGCTGAGTCCTTGTCACAGCAGACCTGGTTTGCATCCAGCCAGAGGTCCCTTTGCTGCATGTCTTCCCCTTATGTCTCCCCCTTCCATTCTTCCTGTCAAAAAAAAAAAGAAGAAACAGTGTAAGTCAGAGATTCGAGTATGACCATAATTCTGTATAAAAATTAAAATCTTTGTATATACAATATGAGAGTTAATTTGGCATGACAGGTTTGCCCTACACCATATGCAATTATTTTTTAATTTATGTTACCATTTCATTATTTTTCATGATCCTCTTCAACTCTTTCAACACAAGAAAGTGAAAAAACAAACAGATAGATAGACAGATTTTTTGTTTTAATATGATTTCTGTAGGAGGACAAACATTCTTAACGTTTTACAATGCTGTAAAAATGTGCATAATAAATATTAAATTTCAACATTTCTGTCAACGAAGACTTGCGTCATAACCTGCGACACACGTTTCAGCGCGGCGCCGTCACCGTGCCAGGCAGGTGGCTGTTGTAAACAAACCGGCGGATGTGTCCAGGGCCATAGATCCCAAAGGGAAAAAAGAGACTACCCAGTTAGGAGTGAGAGAAAAGGTGCGATTGCAGTACTTCTGGAGAAATTAGAGGAGCGCAAAGGTAGATTTAAGAAGTGGATTGCATCTCCAAACTCCACTACTGCTGCAAGTTTTGTTGCAACCCGAGAGATAATAAAGCGTGGGAAACCGTTCACGGATGGTGAATAAATGAAGGATTCATTCATCAAAATATCAGAGCACCTATTTTCAGACTTCAAAAACAAAACCGAGATAATCCAGAAAATTAAAGACATGCCTTTCTCCGCAAAGACGGTAAAGAAAGGACCATTAAAGTGGCAGACGACATCACCAACCGGCAAATCAAGGACATTAATTCAGCTCCAGCGTACTCAATTGCCTGTGATGAGTCGTGTGACGTGTTCGATATCTAACAGATGGCGCTGTTATGCAGGTATGTGAACTCTGATGGGCCGCAAGAAGAAATGATTGAATTAATACCACTGAAAGGCCAAACACGGGGGGACAACAAAACATAACACATTAATATTGTAATGGAAGTTAACCTTAAAGTACCAAATATCGTACAGCAGAGTAGTCACGTGGTGAGCCATTATCTCCAGGATGCTGCAGGGAAAATAAACATTTAATCATAAATTCTCATTATGTATTTAGTCATTTTGATAGTAGGCTAATATAGTTAATATACACTTACAGCCTGTGTTGCCTTCATATAAGGCTTATATAATGCTTTTAAATTTTTGTGGCTCCAGACAGATTTTTTGTTTTGTTTTTTGGTCCAATATGGCTCTTTGAACATTTTGGGTTGCCGACCCCTGGGATAGGGTAAAGGCGCAGAGTAAGAAAAACTAAATATCCACTCTAAATGTAGCATATTTGACTTTTGGCTTCACCTTCTATGCACTTGGGATGTGCCTGATCCCTTTGTTTATATTTGTATTCAGATTTAGACTTTTAAGCAAATTACAGAGGCACATTTTCCTTTCAGATAGGTTTGTTCCTATAAAGAGTGTGATGTGAGGAGCTCAGCAGACCCGTCAAGTATTAACATCAAAGAGCCGTTGAAAATGTGAAGTTGATTGAATTGTGGCTTTTGCCAACACTTTTTTTCGGTTTTGTTCCTGCTAATTAGCTGCTTGGGTTTTTCCTGCATTATCACATTTCTTCACATTCCTCAGCAACTTGCAAATATGATGCAACATACCATTTGAATATTTCAACATTTTCTCCATCAGTCAGCTTGTGCAAACACTTTTAACTGAAAAGCAACTGCCCCATTTGCAAAGGGATTCTTTTCATCTTTTTTAAAACTGTGAAATCCCCAAGGACAGCACATATGATAATTCATACTGTTTATTCTCTCAATCTCTGTCTCTCTGTATTACTCCCACAGACCAACACAGGTGGGATCAGTGCCTGAAGTCGGTGGCTGTGTACAAGCTCGAGCTGAGAGTTAAAATGCCGCTCGTGGGGCCAGTGGTTGGCATCCACTGTGAGATGCAGCAGGCCTGCAGTTTGTTGGCTCATGCCCACTTCACACTCTCCCAGTGGCTCTGAGGATTAACCCGAGCCCCTCTGCTCTGCAATCGCCTCTCCCCAGCCAAGCCGCTCTCTGGCAAGCAAGCAAACAAAAGCAGGTTGACTCCAGGTTGAGGACAAAAAATAGCTCACAAATTTCACTCAAAGACGAGTGAGAAAATCTTTTCACTTTCTGTTAATTTGTTAGGATCATTTGTAGATCTGTCATGGCATTGAATTTTCTTGACTGTGAAACACTGTGACTGGTGGAGTTCTTATTTGTTAGTGTAGTGTGTTCCAAAACACCCCAACATGTAGTTGCATTTCAATTGATTGTGACCTTGCAGTGGTCCTTTCCCTTCTGGTTCTCACAAATAGGCTGTCAATTCAGAGCAGTGTGGCCATCATAGATGTGACTGACCATTTACCAAACTCCTCCCCCCATCAGCGGTTGCCCACTCATAGCTTCGCCATTAAACCAATAACAAGTATCATTGTAGTGGATTGGCCCAGTGATAGTCTGGTGCTTTGACCCCGAAGCACCCACGGAATCGGTGCCTATGGTTGTAACCAGTGATAGCGTCTACAGATCACCAACCAAATTTGTTCCTGGTATCATTGTGGACATTTCCTGAAAATTTCATCCAAATTCGTACATGAATTCTCGAGTTATGTTGCTAACTAACAGACAGACAGACAGACAGACAGACAGACGGACAAACAATCTCCGGGGAAAATATTACCTCCTTGGCGGAGGTAATAATAATAATAATAATAATAATAATAATAATAAAATGCCTGCTTCAGTCTAACTCCTGAAGTTTAATCATAAAAAAAACATATAGCCCTTAAATCCAGCAGGTAAAAACTCAATGTACTGTAGGAGTCAGCTAATTATTATACAACCATTAATTCACAAAGATCTTATAAATTTTTTCAAGTGTTCCAAGGGAGTAAATGTTATCAGGTTGTATTCAAGAAATAATTGCTTTCAAACACAAATTAACAAAACAAATCTCTGTACCCTTCTGTATTAATATAGAAAAAATGACATCTAATAACGACGGCTCACAGTGAGATAATCATTTTCATCTAATGAAGTTGTGGAACTGAATACATCTACCACAACGGCGCATCTTCACATTATTATCCACTCACCTTGATGTCTCTCCAGCTGCTCTTTATTTCTAAAAGCAAGGGAAGTTTCGACTTCAGCGGGCCGCCGAGTTCATGTATCAGTGACGCCACGAGGCAGAATACTGATGCGTCACCCTGCAACTCAATTAAAGCAAGATCGCCTTCAAACTTGAGCTGAGGAATCAATTTCTAACTCAGCCCGGTTTTAAATCGGCAGCAATGGATTGTGCAGTGTCAGTGGGTGAGACGTCGTTACTCACAACACCTGAGGGAAGTGACAGCGGATGTAATGAGATTCTCAATACCCTGTCTCTCATACACATCAGCGGCATTAAATAGCATGAAGGGAAATGGGGATTATGTTTCTAAATGTTCTTCGCATGGAAGCCTGCAGATGATGGGTCCTTTAAATAGTGCTTGTTCTGCCCCCACGCTTTCATTTTTTTCCCAACTTATGATTGCGTCATTAAAAACATGCCCACGATCGATGTTTTGCAACACATTGAATAAAATATATTCAGTGCTATATGGTGTGGTTAAAAGAAGCAAGAGTGCATGCTTTGCTTTGCTTTGAGGCCGACAGACAGGCCGGAAACACGTCCTGTTGGATGTTAAGGTCATTGTTTAGACTCCACATGGGTTTCACTTTTATTACAGCAGGTTCCAAATCGTTTCGTATATATTTCATTCGTAACCATGAATTGTTAAGTAAAGAGATATAAGAATCGAAAAACCTAAAAATGGCTTCTTCTTAAAAAGAAGACTCCTTGTTCGCACCAGAAACATTTGTTTGGAATAACGCTGTTTGAAGTAACTAATTGCTGATTCCGTCTTTAAAACGCCGTTACCGTTACTGAACGTTAAATGCGGTGCGTTACTATGCATTGATTGAATAAACTGTATGATCTGAACACACCCCGACACACACAGCAAGTGAGGAGACTGGCTGATTATGATTGGCTAAGGCAGAGTCATGTTTCATGGTAGTCAATCGGAGCCAGTGTTTTTACATATAAACCAGCACACACACATGCACACGCGATGAAGCTGAAAAGTTGCTGTTTTCAATGTGAAGATATAAGCACTACTTCAAATTAATTGAGGTCAAAGGCAAGAACTTGCATGTAATGTGCACATTGTAAACAACTCTAATTTAATGAAGCATCTCACAATGACTTTAGCTGTAAAGATAACACTTGAAGTGCAGGATAAACCTCTTGCTGTCTGTTGATGTGCATAAACATTGAAGGTTATGTACAAGCACCTGTCTGTTCTACTCATTTCAACTGACTTGTGAAAACTGCTCAGAAAAATCAAATTCTTTAACAACTTTTATTTGAGAAACGCAAATAGTTACTTTCCCTGGTAACAAGTTACTTTTATTATCGAGTAATTCAGTTACTAACTCAGTTACTTTTTGGAACAAGTAGTGAGTAACTATAACTAATTACTTTTTTAAAGTAACATTGCCAACACTGCTGACCAATCATTATTCTTTCAGTACTGACAAAATACAAGATAAATACCCCTGTATATTTGAGCGCAAAGAAGTTGTTATTAGACTGCAGTCATTTTATAACAACTGAAAGTCATGTTTCTACTAGGGGTGGTGAACATTTTTTATTATCAATTAATCGTGATTGTGTTATACATTTTCAAAAATCGATTATTTTTGGCATTGTTCTATTTAAAAAAATGTTATCACGGGCAATGGAAGTTGAAGTCACGTACGTGCGCCCAGTACATGCAGTGGACAGAGCGAGTGAGCAGTGCATGTTACAACAACACTACACTTTTTAATGGCTTATTTTTAAATGGTGTATTTTGGGTTACTGTTGTCAAATGTCAAATTAATAATCACTGATCAAGAATCGAGAATCGTTAATAATCGAAAATTGGTTGGGAATGGATCGGGACCTCAATAATCGTTATCGAATTGATTCGGGAAATCAGACGGATTAACCACCCCTTGTTTCTACCACGTCACATTTTCAGGGGAACACATAAAATGTGACGGGATGCTAATTGCAGATTACTGCATTAAAGTCTAAGTATTATTCCACCTTTATCTCCACCCCTATACATTTTTTTTCAATACATAAAGGTCACACAACTGCACTTCCAGCATTGGCCCTAACAGCGGTATTGGACAGAAACATCCAATGTGTACCCAACCAAACCTAAACTAAAATTCTTCATTAAAAACAGTAAAGCTATTTTGAGATATCCTATATCACACATATAAAGAGACCAAACAAATGGCCTCAGGCAAAGAAATTACAGGTTGTCCAGAGGGCAGCGGTTATTGGATGCTGTAAAGCCAATGGTTAAACGATAAGAACTTAAGTGGAAATAGCAGTCACCTCAGGGTGAAATAAAAGAGTAATTTTCTGATGTGATCCAGCACCTCGTGAGTGCACACTTTGTTCTAAGATTTGTCCTTGAGCTGATCATAGATTCCATAATGTGAACGAACAGGAAAAACTTCTGTGTAGTGGAAATCCATTTATCTCCCTGAATGGAATGTCTCTTCTGACACCTGAGCCTCCTGTTTAATGTCTTCCTCAGTGTTAGGGGCCATTTTAAATCCAAGCTTTTTTTAAAACACAAGACTCAGGGAGACACAAGCTGAAAGACAAACACAGATAGGGACACACAAACAGGCAGCGAGGCAGTTAGAGATAGTATCACCTGTCTAAAATGATTAGCGATGCCTCTTTCTAGTATCAGTTTAGTGTGAAGGCAGAGAATTCAGGTGAGAGTTTTTTGTTAAACACATGTTAAGATAAATGTGCCGTTAGCCTTGTTACACAGTGTGGTCAGAAGTCCCATCTGAGTGCAATGCAACATTCCCTTCCTCTCAGGTAGGAAGATGTGTTTGTTTTTTGTTTTATTCATCGTCACACAAAAATAAATTAACAAAATATAAACTATATGAATCAAATGGAAGGTAAAATACCAGGTGATAACTACTGGCATGCATTTTTCAGGCACTCCGTTTGTATACAAACTTAAGAAAGAAAATGAACGTTGTGAAAAGGCTGTAAGATTGCTGTTTTAAAATTGGACGATCGCAGCTGTAAACATCATTGACGATGTGAAACACAACTACTTGGTTCAGTTTAGGCAACAAAACTACTTGGTTAAGTTTAGGAAAGATTTTACCGTTATGTTTATGTTTATGTTTAAAACTGTTGCATGATCACTTGACGACACTCAGGGTGAGTAAAGTAGCAAGTGTCACTGGCTGTGCCATATCTACATAGGAAACTTCATTCATAGGTTGAGTTAAAATAAGTCAACTTTGGATTTCGCTTTCAAACGGGACATGGACACCGGTCTCTTAGGTCAAAGTCTGGGGTTTAATGGACCTACCAACAATAGATAGATTTGGCCTATACAACCCATAATTACTTTGGTCACAAGAGGTTGTCATGTAGTTGGCCAAATGAAGCTTCATAAATCATCAATGATATTCTATGTTCCATAGTGCAAAGCACACTAAATTGCCATTCATTAGCATGTTTTTTGAAACCAAGCACACCAACAAGTGAGCCAACAAATACAACTCATGGTTTACAAAGCTTCATTTGGACATCACTACAACAAATGTCAATTTGGGTCATTAGAAGCTGTGCCTCCTGGTGCACAATTACATGGGTTATCTACAAATTAGAGTGCAATACCTTTCTAACTATGAACACTGAATGAGAACAGCCTCACTCAGGTCCATTAAGTTCAGTTTGGAAAGGAGGTCTCTGTTTAAATTCATTCCAAAAGTGAAACCACTAAGAAAAACACCTGCTGTTAATTAGAAAAACAAGATCTTATTAACAAGGGAAATTATTCTTCAGGGAAACAGAGCAGTTGTGCTGATTAAGTCCCTAAATAGGAAACCTGAAACTACTTCCACGTCTGAAAATTAACTTCACAAGCGTGGCTTTATTGAGCACCAAACCTGAAATACAGCAGCACGTAGGCTGCATAAGAAATACAAGCTATAAACCACATTGCTTTTCTTACTCTCTCTCTCTCTGCTTTTACTGAATGCAACATGCTTTTTCCTTGACGATAGATTCCCAAAACATATATTTCATTGCCAGCTGTTGTGAAATGCTGAAAAGAAGATTGATATTAGGCTGGGGTTTTATAAATTTTACTTCAAAATGTCACAGTCTGAGGGGGGGAAAAAAGAAAAACATACACATGAGGATATTCCCAAAAGGCAGAGAAAGTCAGTCCTCAGCAATCAACATTGACAAATGAAAACATTTAATGTTACAAAAGAAAGGTTTCGATTAGAAAGGTCCTTTAGAAATGTATATTACCAACTAATGGATTTCTGCTAAGTATTCTGAACATTATCCTCCTCTTTCCATAATGCTGTTTGACTGGTGTGTCTGCTATGAGGAGAAAATTGATTGTAGTACAACCTTAACCTGGCAGCCCTGTGATAGTCTGTCATTGGGGATTGGCTCCAGCCCCTATACAGCCCTAGTTAGGATAAGATGTAGGTCAGGCTAGAAATATACAGTTCATACATGAGGAACTGCACATGACTCCTGCAGTAGTTCTGGAATACCTGTAAATTCTGTTTGTGTCTAAAAGAAAATTAAATACTCTGTGCATACCACATAAAAACAGATCTATAAGTGTGAGCCTCGTCAAACTTTCTCATCTTTGTTTGGGGCGTTAAAGTTTGGTGTAGATTCCTCATCTGCTGTAGGGCTACTTTGTAGGCCTTTCACAAATTTGTCCAAGTTTTGCTACACACACCCTCTCTATAAGTCCAGGCCCCTCCAAGGGGTCCCACTCCCCAGTTTGGGAACCACTGCATTAAAGCATTTTTTTTAGTATAAACCCAAAATACAATTATGAATCTGAAAATTAGCATAATATGTCCCCTTTAACTGTTGTATGTTTTGCTTATTCAAAAATACAAATATTTTACAACTAGAGTCAGTTATTCAGAATGGTGATGATTTGCAAAAGAGTTGTAAATAAACTTAAGGCAAAGCTGTCTCTGGAGGGACAGGGGGGGCTTGCATAGAATGCAATGGGTTTCGTTGTTTTGACATGTGTCGTATGCTGGCAGATCCTGCAGTGATATAATAACATCTTGCTTCCCATGCCCCTTTAGTGAGAACAGTCAGTCACAGGGGCCGCTTTAACAGGAAACATAAACAGAATTCATCATCAGTATTTGAACAAACAACACATGCTGTCGTTTATCGAGTAAGGAGAGCCTTCTCTGTGAGATAATTAAACACACTTGCTAAATTTAGCGCATGAACAATTTGATGAATGCATAGCATCACATTGTGGATCCATCTGATCGCACTTTTCTATTGATGTGGTTCCTCAGTTCATGGGTATTCAGATCACCTGAAGTCCAGCCAGGAGTCATTTGCTCTGTGTGGCCTTTCCCTGCCTGACCTTTCAGTGATTAATGCAGGGCCAGTGCCTTGGAGTTAACCTCCCAACACCTCTGACACAAGCTCGCCTCAGCTGCTGAGTTGCACACATCCCAACATTATCAGCCAGATGTTGAGGCGAGAGGGGCGGAAACATTTTGTGGGCAGTGTGTAATTAATGTGCTTGACAGCACATTAAATCTAGACCACTTAAAGCGTCTAACAGCTCTCTGAGGAATACATGCACATGGTGTTCTGTGTGGCACAATGCTATGGCACCTGCCAGGGATTGTACGCTGATTCCAGCAAGCAAGTTTTAACAGCTGCAACTTATTTTCATTAATTTTGTTTTGTGTGAGGCATTTGTTTTGATTTTCATATGAATGAGTCACCAAAAAGTTGCATCTTTGCCAAAATGCTAAGGACATACAAAAATCCATGTGTCAATGTGTTAGCTCTTTAACCAGGAATGCACCCATTGCAACCAGCAAGTTGAATTCTCAAATGCCTCTCTGAACCCTGTCTGCCTGGGTCATGTCAGATTGATCCCACACTACTTCACAACATCATCAAAAAACTCATTATGGACAGTAAGCTTGAGTTGTTTTGCGAGTACTCTATGAAAATGTATTGCAAGTACTCAAATATGGAAATTCCTTAAAATGGCCATCCATCTGAGCCCTGCTAAAGTGTGTTTCCAACCCTCCGTTTTCTTATTTCCTAGAGGGAAAAAGTAGTCTGTGTCTGCCTGGTATTTAAAAATGTCAAAATGAACGAAAAGTTTTTGGCATTGCCGAGATGGAAAAGTGTATCAATCAAAGCAAGATGAAACAATGTGCCATGGAAATGGACATAAAACACGCTTAATGAAGCATTTGACTTACACGCCTGGATGGATGAAAAATGTGGCACATGAGGACATCAGATCTATAACCCTTCTTAAAGTGTATCCATGAAAAATATAAATGTAATTTTCTATCACATAAATCTACATCGTTTCCATTTGTTCGAGCTGCTCTTTTAATTATATTATCTTGTTGCACCCTCTTCTTCTGCATTGGATTAATAGCACCAGCTGGAGAAACCAGCTGTTTGATTTAACACACTCTTAATATTCACACGTCAGTAGTGTTCGGATTTTGCATCACATTTAGATGAAGCAAGACTACTGTGATCCTCAGATTGTTCTTGCTTACATGCTTAATCACTTACAGGTTTTTCTCCACCTCCTGTTTAAAATCTTTATGGTCCTACATGTGATGAAGAGGCTACATATTAATGGATTCTAATTACTGAAGTTTTACTTGCTTGTTAACACTACAAATACAAACCTGATTCCAAAAAAGGTGTGTAAAACTTCAATAAAAAAAGAATGTGAAAATGAGCCAATTCCTTTTGACAGATAGTGAATTAAAAACTGTACTAAGACACTATTTAATGTTTTACTTCATCAGATTCATGGATTTTTGTAAGTTGATGATTCTGAATTTGATGCCAGCAAAACATTCCAAAAAGTTGGAACAGGGGACACAAGACTTGGAAATGGACGTTAATCAAGGTTCATCAAATTGTGAGAGATTGGGTGGGCAAATAACAGTTAATAGATATGTTTCTCATCACACAATTAAAAGACATGGATTTGGATTTCACCATCTATTACAAGTCACATGAATTAAAGTTGTGTTTATTTGGATAGGGTACTTTTCATGTTCTTTTTTAATACAACCATAACTTTTTACTTGAGAATATTTATTCATTTATTTATTTACCAGTAATCTACTTTTTACTTTGCTACATTCACCATTCACCCTTTCGTTGACCTAGTCTGTTTTATACTTCAGAACTTCAGAAATCCACCATCGGTTGACACAATCTGTTGCTGCATGTACAATTACAAGTTAAGATTCTACCATGCAAAGTAAAGGCATATTTCAACAATATCCAGAAACACAGCCCTCTTCTTTGGGCCTGAGCTCATCTAAGATTGAGATTAGAAAAGTGTGCTGAGATTTGACGAGCCCACAATTCAAATTGTTTTTGATCTAAAAAGGACCGATTTTTACCAGCACAAAGTTCAGAAGCAACCATCTGTGATCGTGTGATTGGGTGTTTGTGCCCAGGCCATCACGGGTAACTTAATGATAATGGTACAGTTTTAGAGCAACATGTGCTGCCATCCAGAGAACTTATTTTTCCAGGGAAGGCCGCATTCTGCACATGTCACAACAGCGTGGCTTTGAAAGAAAGGCGTTTAAATACTAGATTGGCCTGTCTGCAGTCCAGACCTGTCTCCCATTAAAAATGTGAGGTAAATTATTAAAGACAAAATCTGACGATGGAGACCTAGGACTGTTGAGTAACTGAAGTCATATATCAAGCAAGAATGGGAAAGAATTTCAGTTGTGTCCTCAGTTCCGAAACGCTAACTCAGTGTTGGTAAAAGAAAATATGATGTAACACAGTGGTAAACATGCCCCTGTCCCAACTTTTCTGAAACACGTTGCAGGCATAACATTCAGAATGAGTGTATATTTGCAATAAACAATCAAGTTTATCAGTTTAAACATAAAACATAATGTCTTCAAAATCATTAACAAATGTGTCTCAACTTTTTTTTAAATCCGGGCTGTATGTTGCGACACAACATGACAGTGTGTAAATAAAATAAAACCCCTTTGTTGCTTTTAGTGTCATGCTGAGTGTTGGATTTGGCAGTCAGATGCTGGACTGTTTCACATCTGTGTCCAATAGCGTACTGCCTTTGAATAACAAGTGCGCGCTCGCTTCCTGCCATACATATGATTGTTGATGGCAACTGTTGAAAGGACTTGCTCTTCATTATGTAAATCTCCTGGGTCACGGCACATTTGCGCCATCCTTTCAGAGGCCAAGCCGCTCAACATCTGAAGTTTCTTAAATCATCTGTGAGGAAAAGCTGCATCACAGCATTGTGCAAATGAAGAGAAATACTGATACCGCTTGACCTCGTTCAAGCAAGGGCAACATGTGCAAGTTTGGGAAAAAAACACGGAAATGTTTGATATTTATTTATTTTTAGAAATACAAAACAACATTGTTAAGCTATGGAAAATGCAATCAAAAATCCTGATATCAGGGACATACAGTTTTATACAGTATGTAAATAGAGACCTTTCCAATGCATCAGCATGAGACTACATCTTACTCATATCGATTTCCTATATCTACAGCACTACCCTGAACTCATTCTGTCCCCTGAGGGAAGAACGCCATCTGTATGCATGGAAATACTGTTCCATATGTATGATTCTAGTTGGAACAACGTGCACTCGACACTTTTTTTTTGGCAAAATCTACATTTTTATTTTTATTTTATTGCCACTAAATAAAAGCTTTATGAAAAATAAAACAATGTTATTTCCCTGCTTTATACTTGTTTGAGTATATTTGTTCAATTTGAATATTTATATCACTGCCGGTATTGCTGGATTTCTGTCTGACTTGCTTGGACTGTGTGTGCATGTGTGTGTGTGTGTGTGTGTGTGTGTGTGTGTGTGTGTGGCTGATGATTTGCAGGCAGTGCTATGTGATTGGCTGCTGTTTCAAGTGATTGCAGAGTTTCACCTGTTGATTGGCAACTGTTACCACAGGTAGGCCTTATTTCAGCAGCAGCTCGTCGGCATCAGTGTGATGCAGCCTGACACACAGTCTGTCACTTGTGTGAAGACAGCTGACAGCTTGAAGCTGTGGTTTTATAAATAGTGTATTTGGGGATGGATATTAGGCACCCTAATGCTGTCATTTTGGAACTTGTTCATATATGGAGATTTTGACTTATCAACCAGAGGTGTAACTAATAACTATAATGTGTGCACTCGAAATGGAGTGTTCTAGTGTCAGGGCCCTGCAATCCTGGCTCACTGTCGCTGCTTACAGGCACATCTAAATAGAGTAGAGCCACAGTTAATGTCATTAGTTACACCAGTGTTTCCTTCTGCAACAAGTTGAAATGCCGAAAAAAAACCTCTGTAAGTGGGAGGATTAATAACGATAAAGCCGTATTTATTTAGCACTTTTTTATGTTAAAACAATCTGTGGTGCAGTTCATTTGGGCAGGTGTGAACACCACATTTTGGGAAATATTTTGGACTGATAAGCATGTCACAGTTCAGGAGAAGTAATGCGTTCCTCCTGAACTATCTGGATATGCGCCATTGGCGACTCCAGTAAGTCAACACAATGTTTTCTAGCCACAGCTGTGTTTCATTTTCAAGCTGTATCATTAGCCTAAAGCAGTGGCGGACTCAGGCTGTCTGAGGGGCAGTGGCGAAATACATAAAAAGGGCCCCAGCCCCAGAAAGTTTTCTGGCATGTATCAACTTGATATTGCAATACATCTTGTTAATTATAAGGCCACCCTAGAGGGCACTACATTATGTTTTATTTATGTTATTATTTAAAGGTGCCTTAGAGGGCCCTTCATCCCCTTTTTTTCAACAGGTCGGACACTGAAGAGGGGGCGACATCACATTTTCCTCTATTTGAAGGGCACTCCAGATTGTAGCATGTCATGTTTTCTCCATTTACAGAAACCCTACAGGCAGCTTTATCATGTTTTCTCCATTCAAGGGAACCTAAGAGGGGAAACATGGGTTTATATTGGTGGTATTCTAAATACAGTAACTGTCTGCTCGTTTGTCAGCAGGATTTTGGAAAAACTACGGGCCCAGTTTCCTTGAAACTTGGTGGAAGGCTGTAGAAGTGGCCAAAGGAGACACATTACATTTGGGAGTGTATTGGAATCACAGGGCAGATACACAATTAATTCTCACTTTTGGTAAGTTTGCAAGATAGAGCATTTGGCCTTGGTGAAGCTCTGTGCTCCCTGGTTGCTCTTTTAGTTTGTTTTTGTTATTCTGTTCTATAAGGCTTACATTTCCCAGAGACAGATTTTTTGCAGTGCAGCAATTTGTGCATGCACAGTGTACCTGCTACACAACAGTGTCAGAGGAGACGCAGGTCTCTTTTAGCAGTGTTTTTTTTTTTTTTTACGAAATATGAGCGCAGCTTGTAATGTGTTTCATATTACAGTTTAGGGCATTTATTTAGTAATCTTATTTGACTCTCTTTATGTCAGCTGGGATTGGCTCAAGTTCCTCACAAACCGAGGTAGAAAAATGAGTGTATCAATGAAAGCAAAATGTGAGAAAATGGAATGCAAACAGATATAATTGGCGCACATGAAACATGTAACTGCAGTCTACTGAAGCTCCTGCTGCACTGAAGATATGTATCAAAAACCCATTTACTTCACTTCGAGTTGAGGAATCCGGAAGTGCTAGATTGCGAGTTTTAGGTTCGGGACTCATTCCTGCAGCACACAACTACTAAACAAACAAACACAAACGTCATATTTCCGTAGAGTTTTCTACATTTCACCTGTTTTTTGTGCTTTCTTCTTCTGCAATGGTACCATTGTTTTACAAATGAGAGCTGGGACCCGAATGTTCCCATTTCCCAAGGTGGGATGTAGATCTTCTGACTTCTGGTGTTTCAAATCACTCCTGGTGAAAGTCCAAAGTCATTTAGATCCAGACACTCTGAGTGAAAGTTCAGTGCCTTATACAACGCCTTGCCAACATTCATAATCACTACGACTGCTGGAAGGTAGGGGAGGACAGTCTCAAGCCTAAATATGTGTTGTATTTTGCTGCCTGTACAAACAATCTATGGGGTTGATCTTGAGGGGAGACCAGTTTTAAGTTACGAGAGACTTAGACCAGAAGCTGCCAGCTCCTTCGGAAAGGCCCCATAGATCCTGAGGATCCAGAGAAGGTTGGGTATTTTCATAAACAGTAGTCAAACCTTTTGGCTTAATGCGCCAGAGAGAAACTTTCATAGGAATAATCAGGGCCCCCGTCTCTGTGTCCAGTTCTCTTTATATATGAGTGTTTAAACAACACGTTGGTAGCTGTTTCGAGTAATTTAATAAACAGAGAGGAGCAAAGAAACAGATCAGGTGAGCCATGATTTGTACCAAAGCTTTCACTGACTCTTGTGAGTTGTTGTTCAAGTCAATTTCCCAGTCCGCAACTCATTTTCTGATTATTCCAACAACTCACGAATGCAGCACAAACACCCAATCTTGCAATGTTGATTGATTCCCTCTGCCAAGCCTTCACCCCTGTGTCCCTTTTCCCTTTTAAAACAGCCTGCCTCCATATCACTTTGTTGATAGAAGACTTGTTTTTTACCTGCCAACCCATCCCAGTGTCTGCATTTGGGTTCTGCATCAAATTCTACGACATCTGACATCAGAGGAACTCCAAAATATATTGTGTTGTTCCTGGGCTCATGCTACTACCTTCCACCAAGTTTCATGAAAATCAGGTCAGTAGTTTCCCTGCATTCCTGCAGACAAACAGACAAACACACCGAGTCTGAAATATGACCTTCTTGGTGGAGGTAACAATGCAAAAAAAAAAAGATCAATCTAAAAAAGATTAAAATGATACATTTCAGTTTCACAGTAATTCAATAGGGTTACACAGTGCTGTAGTGGTTGCCTCACAGCAAGAGGGTCACTGGTTCGACTCCGGTTGGCAGCTCTTCAGTGTAGAGTTTGCATGTTCTCCCTATGGCAGAGTTGGTTCTTTCTGGGTCATCCAGCCTTCTCCCTTAGGTTTAATTAGTGACTTTAAATTGTCCGTAGAAGTGAATGAGAGCGTGAATAGTGGTCTGTCTCTTTGTGCAATCCCTGATGGTCTAGCGGCCTGTCCAGGGTGTACCCTGCCTATCACCAAACGTCAGCTGGGATCGGCTCCAGCCTGAGTTCGGATAAGGGGTTAAGGATAATGGAGTAATTCTATAATAAAACATACTGTACAGTTAATGAGCATGTCCATGTAGAGGCAGGGGTTTGGTAAGAAATGCTAAAAGTACAGTTTTTACATGTGACGAAATCAGGACAGTCAGTACAACTAATAAATATGTGTTTATACACCATCAACCTGTATTTATGTGCCTTTTTCAATTTTCACAAAAAAAAAACCTGAGTTAAATGACTGGAACACTGGAAATCTAAAAAAGTCTTACAATTTTGCAATAATGTTTTATGCCTGGCTGAGGTAGAAAAGTGAGTGTATCATTGAAAGCAAAGTAGAATGCAAACAGATTTAATCAATTGAATGATGGCGCACATGAAACATGTCTCCCGAAGCCTCTGCTCCACTGAAGAGATCTATCAAAAACCCATTAAAAAAACCCATTCACTTTGAGATGAGGAAACAGGAAGTGCTAAGCAGCGATATCATTTTCAGGTTTGGGACTCATTCCTTCAGCACTCTATTGCTGCCTACAGTATCCTCATGCTTCACACACAACCACAACACCTTCCTCACATTGCTACATGAAACAAACACACATGTCATATTTCTATACATTTTACATGTTTTTTTGTGCCTTAAGATAATATGAGACTGTATTGTATCTGAGGAGAAAAATAAGATGTAGATCCACCAGAAAGCATGAGGGAAGATTTGAGCAAATGTGACATTTTCTGTTGAAACTCTGGGGATCAACTCGGGAGAATTCTTGTTTCAGAATAAACCCTATTGCCTTCAACCGTGACCGTCTCCAGTAAAGTTTTCTGAGGAGTTCCATACTGGCTGTTATCTGGACTTTCAACCTCCAGTACATTGATTCACATTTTTTTTGTGTGTTACTTTTGGATAAAAAACATATTTTTAGCTAATCTTCAGAAGCTTCCAACAATACCTTCCTCCTGCAGTTGCTAGATTGTCACGGAGTTCAATCCCATGACCTAAGTATGGAATTTTGGTCTGGAGCAGAACATGTCAGTGAAGAAGAGGTTGGAGAAAGTGAGATGCCACTCAAACACTATTACACATGAAAATAGTTTCTGGCATATGTGCTTTTATGAGATAGTGGGCAGTGGAGAGCTGACAGGAAATGAGAGAAAGAGACTGACAAGCAGCCAGAGTCTTTTCGAATTGGGGAAACTTGCAATCATAGGGTTTGTGCAACCCCCCCTAGGCCACCAGGATGCCTTGTTTCTCACAGTGTTTTTTTGTTATAGTAGAAAAAGTCATTTTGTCGTGTGTTTTTGTTGTTCTTGACGTAGCTCACCCTGAAGCTAAATTCTGAGAGATGAAAAACAAAAACTGAAGCTTTGAGCTTATGTCTAGATTCCCCGAGACACAAATTTAGGGCTTGTCCTCGTTTTTCTCCTTGTGTTGTCTCATCAGGTAGATGCAGTGGATAAGTTCATCTGAGTCTTTGGTATAGTTGGATGGCAGGTTTTTTCTTCTGGAGTTGCAGAATGTTGATTGAAAGCCACGAAATAACAGTTTTTTTTAAATAAAGGAGAAACCTAAGTTGTATGTACCTTAAATATTCCTTCCTGGGGCTATGGTTGCCTCGTACTCTAGGATTATGGACACCACCAACAGAGAGAAGTCAAAAACTTCTTTGTTTGGATTGATGTCTCCAGTCTACCTCAAAAAATCCCATGTAAGTTGATGAGCACCTTGGAGTCAACAAAGCTACATTCCCTTCAGCACTCCAACAGTGATATCAACGTTATTGCCGCTGTCAGTGCCAAGCCCCAAATCTTTGATTTTCCTCTCCACCTCTGCCGCGCACTTCAACGGATATTGAGTGAGTGTACATTCAAAAGTCACTGTGCTGCTGAAATGATAAAAAAGGCAATGCTGATCTGTGAGGCTGCATCCACACATTGCACTCCAGTATATAAGCTTTACTTATACTTGGTCATTTGAGATCAATTTGGTACATATTAAAACTTGATGTGATTTCTTTTAATGGCATATTTGAAAAAAAGAAAATATAAGCGTAGAAACTGCTGGTGACAAGACACAAATACAAAACTTCCCCCTGCTTTAAGCACTTGATGCAATACCTCTTTACTTATTTATTCTCTAACCTAAGACAGTGGAGAAGTCCTTTCAGAACTGAGCCCTCCTATCATTTTTGATTCAACTGTTCCATCCCTGGGTAAATACGAGGAAAATGGAAAATGTTTTGGACCGCTATAAATAATGAGCTCAAAGCGGGAAGGAAGACTTGCTATCTATTTTCCATCCGAGTTTCATTTTTCACAATTTCTCAGAAATCACTCAAGATTGTAATATTGTTTATTTCACACCTTCTGTCTCTCTCTGATGCTTTCATGCTGTACATTCATTCAAAGTGTGATATTTTATGTAAATGTGTCATCTTTATAAATTAAGTCCTGTGAGACAGAGAACCAGAGTAGTAGCACTAGGCATCTGTTTTTCTGTTACAGGGTGTACGTTTTTGTTGATCTGACACACACAAACACACACACACACAC
>CAFUXE010001191.1:96067-126201 GCA_903364295.1 Serranus cabrilla | reverse complement strand
CAAAGAGTCATTCACACAGCCATTAATGTGGCTACAGATTCTTAATCTTGTTAAACCCTCTGAACCCCACCATCCTGACGAGATTGAAACAGGTTTTCTTTTTTAAAAATCCACTGTTAATTGTAGACAGAAAACTGTAAAAACAGACATTGTCAAATTTGAACTTTTCAACAGTCCTTGAACGGATCATGAATTACTCAAGTTTACATAAGAAAAACAGAAATACAGAAAAAAAAAATACAAAATTAGCTAAAATGAAGCTTAAAATGTTGATGAGCAGAGGTTGGAAGTAGAGGTTTGTCAGAATACAAATAGTAATGTAGTGCATGTGGAGATAATTTTTTTTTTCCAATGTTCGTGATATTTGCTGGCACTTGGAAAATTATATATATATTCCATATTTAAATTTTTTTAAATAATAATTTGTCAGAGAAACGTTTTAACGATATCTATGCATTTATTTATGTGTTATACTGCACATAAAGACATTTTTGGGTTATTCCTTGTAGCCAGGACTTATACATTGCAGTAAAATACAAGGCCACAGTGAGTAAAATATAATAAGAGCAAAAGCACCCTGAAACAGCTTGAGGTTCAGTGGGTTAAACAATCAGTGCCAGCATTTTAAAGATAAAGATTTAAATATTTTTTCAGCACATCTACACATGACCAAAATGGTATGTGTAAGGTTGTAAATTTGTATTAGACTATATAAGAAACAAATTACATCCTGCAATGGAAGTGAATGTTGGTACTAGAATTGAACAATAAAATCTCCCCTTAAACTGAAAAAAGAAAAACTTGCACAATAGGCACTAACAACATGATTACAGTAAAGTAATAATCTCAGACTCAGGAGCAAATATTGATCTAAACTTGCTTCATCAGCACACCTACAAGCCAAATCTGTCTCTGTAGCAGCTAACATGCACGAGTATGAATCATGTAGCAACCTGATGATGCAGCTTCAAGACAAATGAGTGCTTGTCAGATTTAATTTGAAAAAGTGGTTATTAGCTTTCTACATATTCCCATATCTGTATACTGTCTACAAGACAAAGTATTTGTTATTGAGTAACCTGGTAACAGATGGGGACATAAATCCACAGCAGCCAATCTCCACTCAGCACACTCTTAATTTCCAGCCTGTGACCACTCAGCTTGAGCTGCTAGTTCTGTATGTCTAAGCCTTTTCCAATTATATACTCCATGCACTCCACATGCTACCACGCTACAGTGAGCTTTACAAGGTCTGCTGAGTGTTAAACCCCAGGTCAGGTCTTACTGTACGCCGGTGCTAACAATCTCTCATGGGACTGAATACACCTGCTCACACTCAGCCGCCTCACTCATCTGCCCAAACCTGTTTCACTCCCATCCCGCTTCATTCTCCTTCAAGTACAAAGGTCATTTGGAGTAATTTGGAGTCTGTTTAGGTCTATATTGCTTTTTTTCCAAACTCCTCAACACTTAACACTGTGGATGTATACTGTCAAGAGCTTTGACCTTAGGAAACATTCACTTTGCACCAAAAGAGATTTTCTAAGTGTTTCATTAAGAGCAATGGGGAAGCTACAGCTGTAGCTCAACAGTAACAGCCTGACACTATTGATGCCTCAAGAGATCCTTGAAATGTTGTTGAAACATATTCAATTTCATTTTTATTGCAGCAAATTCTCAATTTATTTTCCTCTTGCAGACTGACTGAAAGTTCCAGTAAAACATATTTTGGCTTTGCCTGCCAACATGGCAGTGTCAACAAATCAAGACGTGACGCCCAGGGCACTACATCCCACTTTGGATACATGTTATTAGGATGAATTCATTCAGGTGTTGCTTTTGGTCTTTTGACAGGATTTGCTGACAAGAAATGACAAGCTTTATACTATGACATTTATGGGGCATGACTCATCTTTATTTGGCTTTATTTGAATATTCAATTATAAAACTCTTAGGGAGGATATGAAGAAGATGTTAAATTAAAATAAAACAATGACCTCTTGTAGGTCACCACAGCTCTGTCTCATTTTGTGGATTTGGACATGAATTACAACACCCCATGCTTGATGCACCAGACCAATCAGTGAGGCGACTTTGTTGTGGCTCCTTTAAAAAGTTCAGTGATCCTGTTTGATTGATAATCCTATTCATTCATTTCCTTGATTGAGTCTCATTCCTTTTAATTCATGAGGCATGATGAATGATTTGCAGCTTAATTGGTGAAACAAGTATTCCCCTCTCTCTCTCTCTCCTTCTCCGACTCACAGTTTGACCTTCAAAGCGACAAATGTGATAACTGATTAAGGTCAAGATAAAGGACATGAAATGTCTATTTGCTCAATTACAGTAGACATAATAAAGGTCGAATTTGCATGAGGTGCTACAACACAGTGTTACAGTGAGCACTGCAGATGTGTTTTCCCACTGATGGATCATACTGATGTAGAGGGCACAAATAGCCTGGCGAGCTGAGTGTCCCTCGCAGCAGTGTTTGACTATGACGGATACAATATGTGATGTCAACCAATCATCTCAATGGCCAGTGGAGCAGTGTGAGTAATTAGTGCAAACAGTATTTCATCTGCTCAGCAGGGAGAGTGACTCAAATGTAGCAACAACAGGTCAAGAGAAAGTCAGGAAGTCAGTCCCTGCTTTACTGTCACATGTAAGAAAACATGCTAGATACAATAATGTATTTTACATGTGTCCCCATGGGTGGTTTGGGAACATTTGGTTTGAGGCATTGTTCAAGATTTCTGGGAAGGCACTTTTTTTTGGTTTGGCCTTCATTAAACTTGATGGAAGGATATCTCATGGGCCAAGGGAGAGCCCATTAAATTTGGGAATGGATACAAATCATTATTTTTCAATTTTGTTAGCATTGCAAGATGGGGCATTTGTTTGGCGTTGAGTTCCCAAACTCAAGCAACAACTTGGTTAGTTTTAGTACACATTTCATGGCTCATGTGAATTGTTTTCATGCAAATCCTGGAAACAACTGTCAATGTTGTGCAATGTTTTTTTAAACCCCGAGCAATAAGATACTCATCATTATGATGTGTATTTCTTGGCAACACCTGCTCTGAGTTACATTCAAGGTTGGAAAGCCGGGATTAGCCAAGCATCTATTCTTACTTGAGCTACCAGCATTTGTTCAGGTCAAACCCCTGATGCTCATGATCAGACATAAGCAGCAAATCTTCTCAAAGCTTCCATTCTGCTGTGGTTAAGCTCGTGAACACACTGAAGTCGGATGAACGACTTCCCAACTTGGGAAATGGGACCATCAGACAAGTACATGCCTAGTTATCAACAAGTTGTATCTTGATTGTTTATTCAGCACACAAAGAGAAATGTAAATAGGGTATATGTAATGTAAATAGAGTTTAAGTGGCATGTGGAAATACTTTGGAGAGAGTTAACTGTTCCCTTTTTAATGCTAAGCTAGGCTAATTCCCTCTCTGCTTCAGCTCTATATTTAATGCATGAAACATGAAGAGTGTCCTTCAGTAATGTGAACATGTTTAAAAGCCAATTTAGTCTTCAGTAATCCTAATAATGCTCTATTACTTTGATATTTTAGTTTATTTCAGGAGTTGATGATCATGGTTGATGGTCTCTCTTCGTTGAGTGGAGTCACTAATGAACAGAATGGATCAGGACTGGAAGGATGGTATCAGCTAATGCTAGCAGGGTTAGCTAACTCTTTGGAGTGTCTTTAGTCTAACCGAATGCTGAACAAGACGTTTTAAGCAACCAAAATGTTACAATTAACTGTGATGAACTAATAAGGTTAGTGTCGACCAATAGCAGAGAATTCCAGTAATGGGAAAAGAGCTCGCTCTAACTTCAAAGTTATTTTTATCTGCATGCCATATGCTCTTAGTGGTAAATCTCCATTCAGGAATCAGCTGGATGTGTTGACGGGGTATGAACCATCAACTTGAGTGTGAGGATTTGGCGTGCTGTGTGCAGTCACCGGGGCTAAGCTAGATGTCAGATTGTAAATGCCTTTAAACAGTTGGCTGGAATGTGTAATGAGTTGTGTTGATATTCTTCTCTTGCTAGCTGATAATCTTCCTTTATTGTTTTATTACTCCTTTTTGTGCACAACATACCTTTTTAATAGGTTAAATAGCCATAGTTATGAGTAAACAATCTGCCTTTTTGCAGTTACACTGAGTGCAGCTCTAGCTGTCCTGTCCTCGAGGCTCCTGCTGGATGTTTGGCTGGACCCTGGCTCATCAATAACCAGCCCACTGGCAGCCTGCTCTCACTGACTATAAAAGTAACAGCGGCAAATGAGACTCTGACAGAACACGGCATAGGTCATTAATGACTTTGTGGAGTCCGTGCACTGTTGCATATCATTTAGATGGCCACAGTATAACTATTTAGCACTTAAAAATGCAATAAATCAAACACAGGGCATCAGATCAGAGAGCACCATTAATAACAGGGTGTATTATGTCTTTATTGTATGAGCATGATGTCTTCAAAAACAAATGACATTGTCTATGCATGAGAAGATGCAGGATAAAAGAAGCAATAACTCAAAATAACACATTAAGAGTGTGGAGGTTGCAGAGGTCATTGGGCATTTGCAATGATCTCAACCATACAAAGTAAAAAACAAAATAAAAACAATATTGACATAACAATATACCATTTTTATATATTTTATTTCACAAGTGTGTACCTTAAATAACCATAATCTTTATCCCAAACACAACAGACAGCAAAAATGAATGAGAATCTTATCACATTCGTGAATCCCATCCAATGTAACAGACTGACTGGGTGACAAAAATTTGCCTAAAGCTACCTGGGGTGTATTCTAGAAAACAGGTCTGTGGGAAAACGCAACATTTTTTAACCCCGAGAGGAGTGACACTCTGTACCACAAAGTGAGATTAGTGAGTTAGAGAGTTGCAGTGTCATGAGGTCTTAAACCTATCTTGAAATCAGCAAAAAAAATGGCACCTTTTCATTAAAAAACTTTGGAAAAGGAGTCACTGTGTAGTCAATAGTTATTCTATAGGGTTGTCATGGTAGCGGAAGAGCAACTTCGGACAATGGGAAATGTCTTTTTGTTCTCACCAGCCTTAGACGTCCCTTCAACTGTAGCTGCTTAAGGAGCCAAATGTCTGTATCTGTAATATGTTTTCATTAATTACTGGATATGTTCGTAGTGGACATTTACCTACACTGACTCTAAAAGAAGCATTCTTCCCAGCATTTGTCATGTTAAAATGACATGGAATGGTAAAATAAATATTGTGTCAATTGCAGCAGCAATGTAGCTTTTTGCTATGATATTTTTTTCGTATTCAAATGTGATCTGTTTGGTTAGTAATATAGCCAAATGGTGCTCCATACGCCACCTTTTAAGGAAACATGCAGAGCCTGGGTTAACAGGTAGTTGATAACTGTCATCTGGTACCTGTTATAACTGTTATAAGTAACAGACTTTGTAGTTCTAGCTAATACAAAACACCCAGGCTCTTGCTTGTAGTCCATTCCTCTGCTCACTGGCAGGTTTTCTTTAACAAACTCAGAGTTCCTGTCTGTCTCCTCCCTCTCCCTGAGCCTGAGGCAGCTGTCAGACACGGGGTGTCATTTCCCTATTTACCCAAATTAATTCACTTAGCCTTATTTTGGGTTGGGAAAGGACCCCAATTAGATGTGATATTAATCCCTGATGACTATGTAATCAAACATTGCAGTTTTTCATCCCATTCTATCATCTGAACAACATTCCTCATCCTTACATTTCTAATATTTCCCTCCACTGAGCTGCTCTCAGATCAGAGCAAATGGTTTGTGTTGCTCTTTGTTTTGTTGTGACAAGAGTTTCCTTTGTAGCACTGGTGATGTGCAACATATTGGGAAATCAACTGTGTGTAGAGAAAAGAACAGTGCATTTAAAGCCGCATATATCAGTAGTGTTCCCCTGGCACAACCGCTCAGAACCTTCAAAGAGGAATTATACAGGATTGCTGGTGATGTAGAAACAATTCAGTTTAGGTTAACAATGATATTTTAAATTACATTCTGTTTATGACCATAGACTGGGATCAGGCTACAGTTTTTATTTTGCAGGGTTTTCCATTGTGAAACGTTGCATCAATGGCATACATACCCGTAGTTAATGAATGTGAATAGGAGGACTTTCACAGAATTATTGCAGAAGGACAAACAATAACATATGCGAATAAAACCAAGTGGCCCACCACTGTGAGGTTAATTTGGCAACAGATTTACACATTATCACTAAAGCTTCAAATATTATTCCCATGCCCACTCTCTAAATGTATCCACTGTATAATTACAGGAGAGTTTAATGGCCACCTGCTCAGTGACAGGAGTACAACACCAGCCCTCTCAGTTGAACCCTTACCCTGACCCAGAGCTGGGCCCCCAACAGTGTTTCCATGTTGCACACTGCAAGACTAGAGCTCGGGTTAGGATGACAATAAGCATTCTCAAAGTTTGGTTCCAGTGCCTATTGCAAAAGCACTCTGCTGTAGCAATGAATGAATCAGGGAGATCATCGCATCCGCCCTGATGATGTATAGGACAGATGGCTGTTCAAGACATAATTAACCCTTCGCAAGTCACCACCCCTTTGTTGTCACTAATTGCATTATCTAATTCTTGTGAGAAAAAAAAACATAAAAGCAGACAAAAGAGTCAAAAATGGCTTTGGAGGCTATATCTAGGATGTTAAATTGACTCAGCAGAAAAAAACAGGTTAAAACGATAAAGACCAAAGTGGATAAGTGAACCCAGGACTAACTATAAGCAGCTACCATACATGATATTAGAATCTATACCTTTGTAGGCGTCTTACCACTGCAGTTCAAAAGCCAGTTTGGAGCTGGTGCCTAATCTCAAACCAGTTCCTTCCATTTTTGGGAGTCAATGAACTGGCTAACACCATCAGACATTGGCTCAGGTGAGCTCCCACCAGAGATGTCACTTGTCACCCATTGTTATGGCCCGGTGCCAGCTCTTCTGCATCTATCAGAGGTTGTGGTGGTTTTACAGACCTCTGCCTTCTGTCTGTTAGCTGAATATAACTAAATCTGCTTAGCAGGATATTAGGCGAGAGAAGGTTTATTTGTCTTAAAACGGCATTCTGTTGGAGGTTTAGGCTACTACAATAGAAATAGCTTCTGAATTATGACTTGGTTTAGTGAGGCACAACCAGCCTAAAATGCCTTTATGTTTGAACTATGTTTTATATTTAAGCTGTGTGTAAGTGCTATTTGTGTCAACTGGATTTTCCCAAAATGAAAACAAAATTGTATTTAATAACATTTGATGTCTTTTCCCCCTGTAATATTGAAAGAAAGTGTCATTAAAAGTTAAATGAATAGACTGCAGCTTTCAAACTTCAGCATTGATTCAAGCAGAAATCCTCACCCACACCAATTCTTTATCCTTTGTTGCTGCAGCAGCTTTTATTTTCTAGAAATGTGCTCATACTTACAAGAAGCAAGTATTGGAACTTGTAACTCCAGTGAGGTGAAGTTGGATGACCTTTTTTTCTTGCCAATTGCCATGTTGAATTGTAGTTTTGGAACTCCATGATAGCTTTTTATTGTTGTCACATACACTCTTAACTCAGAGTGAACATACACTGAGTAGATTGGACCGACTCAGATCAGTTGTTCTGGTCCACATTTCAGAGTTCATCAACTCAGAATTTAGGGTTGAGCTCACAGTCTGTTGCATTCTGGAGAAAACCCCAGCTGAAGAATTTTTTTATGTCAGCAGCTATTTGCTTTTTTGATACTGGTGATGCCAAAGATGGAAGGTTAGGTAAAAAACAAAGATGGTGCAGGTTCTGTGACAACACTCTGTACATTGTTTGACTGCTTCCTTGACTTCCTGTTACGTCTCATTTGTGTCTTCTAGCACTGTTAAGTGTTCTATGTTAAGTGCTACACTTGGCTGACCTACACAACAGGCCTCTCAACTATGGCCACGATTAATTCCTGTTCCTACCAGAACTTGCTGCTGTGTAACGCCAGCCTGGACAACTTCACCATCATCAAGTCTTACAGGACACGTCAGTCTGGGAAGATGTGGGGCAGTTGGGTCCGCCTTTACATTAAAAATAGGTGATGTAACAACATCAAGGTGCACCGTAAAGTGTGCACACCCAAATTGGAGATGCTGACTGTGTCCCTGCGACCCCACTATCTCCCCTGGGCATTCCCAACTTGTGATCAGCTGTGCTAACATCTCCCCAAGTGCAAACGACAAGGCAGCAGTGGAGCTAGTAGGTGAGGAGACTAGTACAATGCTAGCTAAACACCCCGGATCTCCAGTGTTTATCCTGGGAGACTTGACAGCGTACTACCGTCCAAAGAACCCAATCATTTCTGTCCCATTGCCCTCACCTCTCTACCTCTACTGGACCCCCTTAAATTTGTTTACAAAGCTAGAAGGGGCACCGAGGAGGCTTTGGCCTGAAAACTTGAGATGCTTATTTCATTAATTCAGAAAGACAGAGCAAATATTGTTTTACTCAAGTGCATCACATACAGGTGCAACATTTATTCTAGCCAAACATCAGCTTTAACTTGTCCGTAAAGCCCGAATCCCATATCCTGCTTGGTTTTTATTCCAACATTCGTCTTCTAAAGAAGCACATAACCTCCAGGTGGATGTTGTGTTTCTGGCTTGGTGTTGTTGTGTCAGAAGTGTGTTGAAAAGGGAATGATAGCATCACCTCTCACTTGACACAGCCAAGAGAGTGTCTTAGTTCAATTATTAAACCCTGATGTGTCCAGCCAGCCACTCCCCGTCAGGCCACTTTCTCTACAGCTTGTGTCAATGAGTTTCACTGTTTATCCCTGTGTGTATACTCCTATCCAAACCAATGTGCCTTTTAAAACACACAAATGCAGTTACTTTGCTTTGCATGGCAAATAGCACCCTGTGCACATATCTCTGTCTTTGAAGTCCCAAACAGTAACACAGATTTTTTTTCTATTGTGACTTGTTTCATTCATTCATCATACATCAAATAAAAACACTGCCTGTCTTTGCTGTCTCAGGCTTGTCGGTAACAACAAAGCAGACCTTATTCCCTCAGAAGAATCTGTTTGGAACCAGGGTGTGCCCCAAGTGGTTCCCCAGAACAGTTTCAATGCCTGCACATCAGCTCAGGATACAATGCACTCTTGTCACAGAGACGAACAATAGGAGGTGTCACAGCGTACACTCGCCGTATTTAGTACAGTACGCCAACATACCTGCTGCCCAAGGCAAGATAGAGACGTAGGGGGGGAGAGGAGGAAAGCAAGACTTGGCATGGAAATCTGAGCAGATGCTCAGGCACTGTGTGGAAGTGTCAGTCGGCTCTGCATGCGGGCTGCAGGGAGGTATTGTTTGAAATATATATTTATATAGGAGGATTTCAGGTGCATTGGACTGCAGTCTAGATTGAACTACTACCCATGGGTATAGATAGATTTTTTTTTTTTTACAACAGAAGAATAGAAAAAAGTAAGTTGGGTACATTATCATGCAGTAAGATAAATAATTAAATCTACCTTATAGCAGGATTGGAAGTTAGCACATGGAACCAGTCAGATGCTGGTAAAATATTTAAGTGGCCGATAGATTTATTTCTCACACCAGCCAAAAAATAATGATAATATATTAAGTGGCTGGGGGATTATAGAATCCACCACCCACAATTCATTTTAACATTATTCATTTAATATACTACGCTAAGCATATGTATAGTGTATTAAAAATGTGGAGGTCCTCTTCAAATGGTTAAGGCTGGTGATATTCTATGTTTTGTTATTGTCTCAAAGTTTCTTGAAAATTCTCAAGGCCAAAAGTTTCTCAGTACTGCTTGACTTCCAAAGCCTGTGTGGGGCTCCCAGTATCAAGCCCATTTACCCTAACTGAAGACGCACACATACCATGTATACGCTATTATAACATATGTTTTATGAGCAGTAACTCAACAAGGGTCGGAAATTAATTTATTCATATAAAGTATAATATTGAATATTTATTCAAATATTACAGCATCAGGACAGTGTATTTGAGAGAAAACAGACTGACTGACCAAACTACAACCGTTTCACAGTGTTGAACAGGTTTAAAACTGCAGCCTATTGTATGTAGTTGGAGAACTTGTGAGAAAAATATAGAACACCACCAGACTAATCTTTAAACATTACATTTCTTTCTGAATTTAATTGTTAATGAATTCAACATAAATTGAGACATCTTATTTGAAGGAGCTGAAGAGCAATCTTAGATTGAATTAAACCTTGTGATAGTAAAAGAATTATGGAATGTGGATTTTGCGGCAGATTAATCATGTCCAGCAAAGCAATGAGATGCATCTCATCTCAGTGCAGAACTCCTAATGAGTAGCTCGCCACTGTGGCTTTACTGAGAATGCCTGCACTGTGTATCACTTCCAGCCGTGGACACTGATAATAAGCACTGTGCTTTTCTCTTGAGGCGTGGAGAGGGGCTGATTGCTGGCCCATGCTAAAAGCCTAAATGCTTCATTCACGCGAACCATGTTGGCCTAAAAACCGGGCCTACACTGGTCTAGGAAATGGACAAATCACCACTCTTTTGTTTCGTTAGTGGGTCGTTCCATGGGACATGCTCGTCTGGTGGATTGCCAAGATTCATTAAAGCCCTGGTCCACATTCTTGCATATTCTTTTGGAGATTATCAGCTTTGTTTTTTTCATTTTGCACATTTGTTTTGTCCTCTCTTTTATCTTCTGCCTCCCTCTGTCTTTCTCAGCCTTTTTTTGCCTTTTTGCAGCTAGCACGCTTTGTGACACCCAAGCCAAAGGATGTGGTCTCAGCACATCGAAAAACGAAGGAAGTGTTGATAGAGCAGAAAATTGCCCTTGTTGGTCCCTTAAGTGGTGCTGGGAAATTAGGTAGCCATGGTGATATACCTCCATGGCTGCCACTGAGGCTCCACTTAGCAGCTTACCACACTGGGCAGGTATCGACCATTCCCCTTTGGGCACCCATCTGGCCTCAGCCTTTGCCTCCTGATAAAAAAATCAAAATGAATTAAGAGTCAGGGCATACGAGGAGGTGAGCGGAGAGCCAAACCCAGCAGGGCTCTGAAAGAATGAATGACAGCTGTGATAGGTGACTTTTTTGGTTGTTTGTTTACCCTTATTTTATCATTCTGGCTGGCATAGCTGCAGGGGGAACAACCCTCAGTGAGGAAATGTGTTGAAAAATATCTATAGATGCATTCTTCATCCACTGTATTGTCATTTAATTCCCCCAAAGATGAGTTCCTGCTGGCCAGAGTGATATTGCTGCGGGCTATTCCAACACACAATAAACAGCTTGGGTTGGCTTTCCGACGGCCTGATGAGCTGTCATGGAGTTGTCACTATAATAGAGCTCAGACTGACCAGTATGTTGTGTAGCCAACAAAGCGCTTATTCTTCACCCACTTATATTTCAACAACTTTTGGCAAAGGAAATATCCTATTTCCCACTGCGGTCTTCCACTCTCTGCTGACAGTGCTTTAAATCAACTCAAGTGAATTAATTATTGCACACACACACTCACACACACACATTACACAGGACATTACATTGACTTCCATTAATGGACACCAACCCTAACCCTAACCTGAACTATGACTTGCCACCCCTTACTCTAACCTTAACCTAACTCTCAGCAATGTCTTAACCATAACACGATGATTTACAATATGTGAACTTGCAACTTTTTGTTGACTTTTACTGTGAGACTGTGAAAGTTTATCCATAAGCATATCACCAGTTGGTGCTGGGCAAAATGCATCACCTGATGAAATGTTGTCTCATGTTTAAATGAAGTACAAATAAAGAACTATAATTCAGAGTGCAGGTTCTACCTTAAAATAATGACTTGCATTTTGTCCCCATAATGAAAGCGAGTCCCCACAAGGTAACTGTGTAAACAGACATATGTCCCAACAATGTAAGTAATACACACTCACTACTGAGTTGCATTAACTTCCTGTAGACTTACCCTACCTCTACCTGCTATTTGCCTAACTTTAACCTAACCTTACATTAAACAAAGTCCTTACTCTAAAATCGAATTAATTACGTTACAGGGACTTGGATTTTATCCCCATTAGGAGTGTGAGTCCCCACAAAGTGAGCTATACATCATCCCCCACACACATACATCACTTGGTCATTGACCTGAATTAATATGCTTCAAATAAACATTTTTGGCTGCTTCATTGCACATCATGGAGTGGGTGACAGGTGGGAAATATAATGTGATCTTATTATGCTGATTTCATCTTCTATCAAGCATGTCTAATGGCAGCCGGCACGACGAACAGATCTGACGGTAAACAGTGTTCATTGAAAATCCGCTTTGTGTTTTATGCACTTTCCCCCAGAGGGAATCTTAATGGTCTCGTGCAAATTTCTTTTTGATGAAGTCTTATATGGTGTGATTACTCTTAATGAGCCAATCTACTGGCACCCTGCTGTAAAATCTTGCTCATGATAGTGTTAATGCGTGCTAATATGGGCCACATTGCCTCTCACCTAGTTAGAGACCACACTAAAATAAAAGACGCCCTCCTGGAGCCTTGGTACGATAAGACTGATGATGCAGCTCCTCTGAATCCTGCAAGTGTTTTCATTGATTAGGCTCTAATACATTTTGGAATTTCACAGTCATGGTTGTATGTGGATAGATTCTCAAATAGCAGAACTGTACAAAAGCCTTAAATTGCAATTAATTCAAGCACTTGATTTCCTCCTCTTTCCCCATGATAAGTTAATCCTATCTGTTTTCTAAAGATCATGACATTTTTGTCAGTGACATGACAAATGTGGTTTTCCTGAGATAATGGGAAAACTTTATTGAAATCTCAAGATAAAAAACTTCGTCTAACCAAGATAACAAGATGCGAAAGCATTTTTTAAATTCACAAAACAAAATGGAATTTTGCTTACACACAACATTAATGTCAAGTCATCCATTAGTCATTACAGCACAGTCTCACTCCCAACTCAGACAGATGGTTTTGTTGCCGAAACTTAACTATTTCTTGTGAAAAACTGAGGTTTATTTTGAAAAGCCATTACGTCATCTTTCATTAATTATGTAAATATCTTGAGAAAACAAAGATTTGTTATGATCCCACTCTCTCCAGAAAGCATTTGTGATTTTGATATAATGACATAAATAACTTGTAACAAATAAACAACAAATAAAATGTATTGTTTTTAACAGGCAAACTGAAAGAATAATACGTTTGAAACGTGGCTCGTTGGGGCTTCCTTAGCACAGCGTGTGATTTATAAGCTTTTTTATTGCGTTTATTGCACTTTTTGCAATTGAGGCAAAAACACTCAATATTTGCTTTAAGCTTCTTTGATAAAAGCAAAGACCAAAGTGCAGCATATTAAGGCCAGCAGTGTTTGAGAGAGCCAACTCTATTTGCCTCTGAGCACTGTATTGTCATGATAAAATGTCCTTCAAGTTCCCTCTGAATGCTGGCAATTTATCTTGAAAGCTGTTCATATTTTCTCTGGCGCATCTTTCCAGACAGGAGAAAAATCAATGGCTAAGCTAAGTAATGAATTCCTATTGGCCTGCAGCATGTGCACTGGCACTGCCACTGTGCAGTGGTAGTGAGAGACTCCAAATAATGTGCTGGAAAACAATTTCACTTCTCACGGATGAGCCATAATTCACCCTTTAAAGACCACTCTCACCATGACATCCTTATCAATACAGCATGCTACCCCTGGCTACTACTTCCTGATTTGGCTTTGGACAAATTAATTTTGTTACAGGGCCATTCATCATTTCTTCTACAGTTGAGTGGAAGAAGTTTCATAACTGACAAGAGAAACACATCCTTTTCTGAGATAGATTCTCAACTGCAGCCTTGTTTGACTGAAATGCTTGCAGGGGATGTGCAAGCCAAGGAAGTGTGAGACAGTATTTAACCCGTGTGCCTCACTAAAAAGATTTTTGGATTTAAATTTTTCAATTATTTTGGCTGTGTTAATGCATTTGGCATACATTTTGGCAAGGGTGTGAGTTTTTTGTGAGTTTTATAGATTTTGGAAGTTCGACTTCAGATACAGTAATAAGGCTATAATAAACTGTTGTCAAGATAGTCAACCCTTATGAACAAAATGTTACATTAAAACTACAATTTTGATCCCACAGTCATTACATAAACAGAAACAAAAAAAGCATTCTATGGAATCAAGTTTTCAATTGAGTTTTCAAAGTTTCTACAATTTTTCACCAGAGTGAGAATTTTCATGTTTGCCTCATGGGGCGAATAGATTCTATATTCCTGGATTAGAGTCATTGCTGCTGTATGCTGGAGCACCGCAGTGCTGCATCAAAATGTATATTGTTGCCAGTTATTGGCATATTCCAAGACAGCGAAAAAATATACCTAGCATTTAGTATACAGACAATGAATACTGATATCATCAGGACTAAAGTTGATTCAAAGACTGAGCTGAAAGTGGAGAACAAAGTTGGTAAATAATAACTATCAGCTTCTTTAAGAACATTTTCTTAAAGGGAGGCATGAGGGTTAAGTGCTGTTAAAGTGAAACATTAAAGCTGGTTCTCCTGTGTCGCTCACATCTTTATGTGATGAAAAGCACCCAAGCAGTTGTGCATAGCTGATTCTGTCCATGTTGAAAGCCAGCACAGGCAGCAGCCAAGTCTCACACTCAGGGCACATAACCTACAGCTTCCAACAGCAAACTACAGCCCAGAGCGATCTAATTCAATCACACATTTGGCCAATCACTCAACCTGCCTGAAATTCATTTTTCTTTTTTCTTCTGGTTTTTCTGGTTGTTCATGTATACTTATGATCTTATTTTTACATTTCATGCCCTTGTTTCTCAAGAAACGGAACCATAAAGCTGCCGTAGTCAATATGTTTTATATGAACAACAGGAAGAATTACGACATGTAATGTGAAAGGAGCCACTAATAATGACAAACTGACAGATGATACTGTGCCAACTTTGTAGCTCCCTTCAGTTGTACTGGGCGTTTTATTGTCTTCCAGCTCATTGTTTTTGTTTTAAGGGCCTAAACTTACTGTTTTGGTTCACTTTCACCACTCTCATAAACCATGGTTTCTAGGAGCAGCAGGCTGCTGTTTCCTCAGAGAAGGCCTGATAAATCAGTACCCACGTTACCCACCCACCACCAAAGGCAGACGGATAAAGGCAGTGACTAGCTGATGAACATAGCGAGGATTTAGCAGCTAGAGAGAGAGAGAGAGAGAGGAGGGGGAAGAACATTTCTGTAAGTTTCTGTAAGTTAAGTTTAAAAAGCTATAATGTGCCAAACAGGATTGCGATGTTGTGAAATGGGCCAAAGGAAACTTCAAATTGATTATTTTTTCTACTTTTCAACTGTAATGTGGTACTAAATGTCGAGGGATGGAATTGATTCTATAGTTTTGCATAAATGTATGAAATGCAAAACTTACAAAAAGGGGAAAGAAACATTTCCAGGGTAAGAAACACCATATTATAGACATTAAGGAATCAAGGAATTAAAATACTAAATAACCACCATCATCCAAAGCAGAGATAATACAGCACACGGCTCATCTGTAGAACTCAAGCCAAACAGCAGGCAGCATCACCCACACCGCAGCAGAAAGCAGTTTATGGCTATAGTGGAGAGTGTTGGCTATGATCCTGTGGTTTGGACAGTTTGTAGAGAACAGGGATGATGGAGGAACACACCACTCTCTGCAGATCATAGGCCTGAAACAGCAGCCAGGAGGTTGGGGGCTGAATCTTGGCAGTGTTTTATTGTGGTGCAATATTTTTTTAAAGTCATCCGTCGAGTTTCGGACTACAGATTGTTTTCCAACTAAATAGGATTTGTTGTGTTGCATATGCAATTCTCTAAACTTTCCAACTGCTCCTCATAGTCACCCTGAAAGGAGAGAAATGCTGAGGTGTGAAATTGGGAATCACTTGGAGCGCTATGTTCTCATCTCTCTTATCGCCCTGGACCTTTTTTAAATGGGATTTCCAATTCCATGTGTTCTGTGCATGTGGGTGCCATCTTGTGTGGTGAACACATTTGGTCATCGCCCACTAAGCGAAAATTTGACGCTCAAAACAGCCTCTCAACACTGCGATAACCATTTGCAGTGTGCATGTACACAGACAAGCAGCCAAAACAGGAATATGGACGCCTACTCACAGACATGTATTCCCTTCAACAGTTTGCAGACAAACATAAGCAAACATATAAATGTGCTTGTAGGAAACCATTATCTGACTTGAATGGATGAGTGAATTCATCAACATTTACAAATGAAACACAGCCATGCCCACACGTTTTAACCCTAACCAATACTTGCCTAACCCTAACCCTGACCTTTACCCTCCCCTAGCTTTAAACCAAGCCTTCATACTTTAATGTAATACTTTAGGTTACTGAAACCTGTATTCTGTCCCCACAAGGAAGGCGAGTCCCCACAATGTGACTGTGTAAACAGATTTACGTGCCCACAGCATTAGTAAAACAAGAATACTCACATGTGCCCACACATTTAATTACATATCTAATCCACCTCTCTTATGAATGCATTGAAGGTTTTAATACATACTTGGTGGCAATCACAAGCTGCATGACTCGACTTTAATCAACAAGATTTCTAAACATTTTTCATTACATCAACACATTTCCTTTTTTCATTGCTGCATATTTTGTCGATACAATAACAAAGGCCAGTGTCAAGAACTTCTTGAAACCCTTTTTTTTTTAATTTTATATCCATTTAAGAAAAAAAACCTTACTCTGTCAACTTGTTTTCATGTTATATAGAAATACAAAAACAATACAAAACCCAACCAAGCCTTTATTTTTCATATTAACTTGTTGCCAGTTGCAAAACGCCAAGATTTTTCTGAACCCTTTAAAATTCAAAGAAAACAAAAAGAACTAACTTGAAAAACATAAAATGGCTTATTGTTTTTCTCGTAAAAGCAGCATTCATTTATATCTTTTACCACCACACTGTAAATACAACACAACTCTGATTGTTAACATGATGGCTACAATTATTAACAACAATTATTTACACATCCAGAAGACACAGCACATTGTCAGCATTAATCACTTGACAAATATGAGTTCAATATTCACTCTCGTTTGAGCTGTTGTTGTCTCTAACAGAGTGAAAGAGAGAAATCCCTGGCTCTCAAACTGCTAAAAAAAAAGTTTATGATAATGCTGCTGCAAACTATACGGGAATAAACCACACAGTGAAGCTGCAGGCTGAAAAGCCACAACATGAGCTTAAAGAAGAGCTCAGGAAAACTGCAGAGTTGGGTGATAATTCTTTCTGGGTTTGTTCCTATGAGCAAACACTTTTACATCCATTGTTAATGAAAGAAATGTGTCTTGGTGCAATAGTTGGGATACTGTGTTAAAGTCAACATTAATACTTACGAAAACAAAGGTTTATACATTTGAACATGAAATATATTTCCTTTTTACAGTTTGTAATTGAGTATATATGTCACAAAGGATTTGTAAATTATTGTTTAAAATGTTGGTTTTATTTGTTTCAGACAACGCTCCACTTTCATGGAATTGGGGTTGTTGGTGATTCCCAACTGTTTCCTCCAACATGCATAAATTGCTGCAGTCAGAGAAAATGTATGCAATTTGTGTTTCTGCACTTAAACAGAAATGGATATCAGGAAAACCAGAAAGTGATAGTTGAAAAGGTTTTTACATGGTTGTGAAAGGATAGACAGTCTTGCCTTGAACCTCTCAGATTCAGTTCTCAGCTGATGCCAATTACTTTCAATCATTGAATTCACAGCACAATATGCAGGGATTCAGTGAGAAACATCAGCAAACCATTGAACTGCGTTAGTATGAGTGTGCACCAGTGTCACATGAAATATACATAGGTCATATATATAACTTACAACATATGTAAAAAGGTAGTCCAGTTGGTGTTTAGTGTGCAATAGGTAAAGGGTGCTCTTTCAATAGAGAAAACACACAAAAAAACATTTTGCGGTGCCCTTCCAGTAGAGAAACTGAGTGCCCTTAAAGGTGCCCCTCTTGTGGAGAAAACATAATAAAGTGCCTGCAAGGGCAGAGAAAAACATAATGAGGGTGCCCATCCATTGGAGGATATATGATAAAGTTCTCAGAGGGTGCCATTCATGAAGAGAAAACATTACATTACATAAAGTCCCTTTAGGTGAGCCCTTCTAGTGGCGAAAATGGGTGATGGGTGAGTATCTTTAAGGGTGCCCTAACAGTAGAGAAAACATATGATGAAAGCTCCTGCTCTTCCTGTGGAAAAATTTGTACCCTTGAGGGTGCCTTTCCAGAGGAGAAAACACTACACTTACATGGTTCTCTTACATGGAAGAACTGCACTGTGGGGGCATGTACTAGTGTCACGTAAGTAATGATAACTTGGCCTGGAGGGTTGGTGCGTACCATAAAGTACCCCAAGGGTGCCTTTCCAGTGGAGAAAACTGTGATGAAGGGCCCTGAGGATGCCTTTTAATGTGATCAAATGTGACTAAGTACCATAAATAGTACCCTTCTGGTGGAGAAAACATGATAGAGGTCACTGACGATGCCCATCTAGTGGAAAAACCACATCCCCTTGAGGGTTCCCCTCCAACGATGTGATCTTTAAGTGGAAAAAATGCAAATGCATGCCCTTGCATGTAGAAAAAATTGAGAAAAATATAAGCTGCCCCAAATTCTAGTTCATTGGAAGTGTATCAGGACCTTCTGCACACTGGTACTCCACCCATTCCCCTCAGACTGCCTGAGTCCACGATGGAATGAAATGGCTTTGTTTTGTTTATTGTCTGTTCAAATTCAGTCATTACTAGATGTCTAATTTTACAGATAGGAAAGTCACAGTAAATTTCGAAAGTTACAAATGGAATACGTCAACAACGCACAAACACACGCACACACACATACACCTCTCCTCTGTGATGTGCCCTAGAACTGAGTGTTAAATGTTGCATCTTAAATCATTGATTCTATGGTTGCCTATAACTGTAAACTCCACACTCATATTTTATTTAAGGCTTTCCAGGGCAAAAATAAACCACGCATGAGTCTGCAGTTCTCACNNNNACACACACACACACACACACACACACACTCACACTCAAAGACATTGAACATGTTTCAACTGCTCACAATTACCAAGATGAAAAGTGATCTTTGATCTGCTATTTCTCTACATCCTGTTGGTGCACAGATCTGGATAATGAATCAGCGACAATGTTCCTGAATTATATATCTCTGCAAGGAATCAAATTTTCTTTATTTCAAAGCGAGTCTCTGGATTTGTCACGCAAGCAACAAGCTGCGGCAGCGGAGCGGAGACTTAATAGTTGGACCGATGGATCTGTGACTGTATACACGTACAAATCATATCCAAGGTCATTACTGGGCTCCACATGTGACCTTGTTAGTGGAATCAAACCATGCAGAAAGACATTTTTTTTATCACGGTTGAAATATTCAGTTTATGTCATGGTCACTGCAGTGTTAAAATAGCTGTGTACACTGGATAGTGGGTGTCATTAAGTGCGCATTTAAATACTGAGCAGTGCTGTGGAAACTCATAGGCTGTCATAAGGCAACGAACCATGATGCCCTTCAGGGTGATCCCAATGGAGCTTTTTATTCTCTAGAATGGGCAGTATACCATAGAAAAGTAGCATGGTATATTAAAGTGTAGGAAAGTGCTATATAGAGCAACATAAACGTTTTTTATCCTATACATTTCCCACATTAGAGCAAATAAAGGCTAAATTGAAAATGTTCCCATAGTCCCTCAGAGGCGTTTTGAGTATGGAGCTATACCTTTACGACTGATGTTTGAGTACAAACCAAGAAAATGATTTACACAAGATTTACACAATGTTCTCCGAGTTATGACAGCTCTGTACAGGGTAACTAGAGTCAGGACTTTGTCGTGGTTAAAGCCACCTTGAATCTCAGCAAGGTCCTGAGCAAGGTTTGATGCCTCTGACAGTGGTCACAGCCTTATTATACAGCAGCCATCAATCCTGAGTTTTAGTACCAAGCTGAGAATCAAAGGAAATAACATAGTTTACTGCTGAATATCACAAGAGACAGGCTGTAACAAGCAGGCCACCAGTCACGGCTGACAGGAAAATCAAGACCTAAAGCAATGGATAAATCCTGCCCACACATACACACATGAATCAACATATACATCTAAGCATTTCATAGAAACTTTTACAAATGCCATATCAGATACAGATTTACACTGTTACAAATAAAGTTTTACTCCCTTTTTACTCTTATAATTGCCTACTTTTTGCAATTTCATGTTGGTACAGCAACTGACTGTGACCCATATTTAATTTTGCAGTCAGCAGCACCCTCGAGTAGCTGTAGTAATTATGAAGGACCTCAGGTTTAGGTGAGTATAAAGAACAACAAGGTCCATTTATGAAGACTGGTGTTCATGTCCTCATGTTCATGTCACATTTTACATAATGAACCAGCACACCTTGGACAGTTCATTTGACTTTTTTACCTTTCTTGTGGGATGCTTAACCTGGATCCTGGTAGTTTTTGTCCTCTGCCTGCACAAATCTATTTGAACCTCTTTTTTTTTGATAACTGTCACAAATTTGCATCAATGAATCACTGCTGGTAACAGCTTTCATAACAGCTTTTCCATATTTGCAAGCACATTTTTCACATTTTCTTGTCATTTAGTTGCCACATCCCTAATGTGTAAAGATATTAACTCCTGCAATTAAAAATGCATTACATGTAATGTGAATAATCATTAATTACATTCCTTCTTCATCAGTGTTAATGTCAGCACTGTTATTGTGAAGATCTCTGAAGCATTTCGCAGCATCTTATATTCATAAATTTTTCAGTTTGTCCTAGAAACAGACTTAAATGGGGAAGTCATGTTACATTATTAGTAACGCTGAATTTATTTTATCTGACAATAGCGAAAGCATGCCAGACACAGAAAGATCAAGAGAAGCAACACCAAATTGCGAGCTGACTTAGAAGACACCGGAGCAAAGCAGAGTGTTTTATCACAGGGATTTCATGGATTTTACTTGACAATGCGAGTTTCCTGGCTTCTGTGCTTTTTAATTCCAGACCCCGGCAATTAGCTCATTTTTTCAGCACATTGCTCCAGAGAATAGCTTAAGCTAAAAGGTTTTGCAAAACAAACTCTTTAACGTTGCAGTCACAGCTGGATGCTTTCACTGGAGTGGCATCACGTGGCCACACAGAGCTGGGAGGACTGGAAGCTGTTGCTGTTGGGATCGAGAACAGAACCTGGTACATGCACTGAAGCAAAATGACAGTGAGCTCCTCTAATCCTCTGCTCTAATCCACCTCTGCTAAAGGCAACTTGCCCGCTTTTAGCAGAGGTGCATCACTCGCCAGAACACCTGATTCAGCAGGCACAGTGGCCAAATGGCTCAAATCTACAGAATGAAATTTGAAGAACATCTTATTATCATAATGTGATAATAAAAGAGGAATGTGCAGACAGCACTGTTTGCATCAGCAGCAGCTTTGTGAGCCATTTTTAGTGGCATTAAACTGTTTATAATATCTCTGGTACTTTCTGTGGACTCCTCTCTGTCATAATGGAATGTAAAAGAAAGTTTTATGTGTAAAATCTTTACTATAGAGACGGTTATGCAATATATACAGGTCACAAAGTACATTTTATATCTCTATGTGAAGGAATAAGCTAATAAAAAGCATAAATCTCAGAGCCAGCTTTGTGATTTAACACTTTTTTTCCACTCTTCTGGTTCCCACTAGACATTCCAGCATTACATCCCTATTACAGGTGGGGAGTAAATCTGTTTTTCATTCAGCGACATAATCTCTGTTCTAAATGTATTGCATGTTTGGGATGATCTTAGATTTGCTTATTACATGCAGGCTTTTATTTCCCCGGATTATCACGGTGACTGACGTCGAACGGTTTTACTTTGCGGAGGGAATTCTGGGGCCTGCGGATGTCTGATAACAAGAGGACAAATTGGCAGTGTCTTTAAAAGGAGTCGATTAAAATTAAAGGGATGGGGGTTCTAAATTAGTCCCTGGGAGAGGTAGGGTGTAATTTGACTGATGGCTTTTGCTGAATGTCTAATGATGAGTCATTTGTGTAGACTTAATCTGTTATACAAAGTGAAACAAAATATATCCCTACTATAGAGACCTTTTTTTACTTTGTGTAATCGAGCGATTTAATGCACTGGAAAAAGAAATAACATGGGATAAAATGCAAGCATAAACATGTCCACAGTTTGTATGACTTCTTGCAAAATAAAGTGATATAACTTGCCTAACCTACGTGGTTTGTGAATCACTTTTTTTACGTAACTTACGTTTTTTAGCGTAACTTGCGTTTTTTTAGCGTAACTTACGTTTTTTATCGTAAACTACGTTTTTTATCGTAACTTACTAATTTTGCAGTACATTTATTTACGTTTCCGTGTATGTATAATGCTATCCTGCTGTTTTTAGAACGCTCCATTGATTCACTTTTTTTCCCACACATTATGTGCCACCAGCACCTAATGGGATGTCAAAAAAACATGGTCATTTCATGTAAATCTATGAGATCAGGTTGTGAGTAAAAGATGTGCTGCTGTATGTAAATGTATTTTATATTGTTCATTACAAGAGGGGTGCCCTTTTTTTTTGGCTTGAGCACCTGCCCCCTAAGATCTGTATATGACCTCCGTATTTGAACGTTATCACTTGACTGAATGGATGTCATCAGCAGTTATCATCTCGTAAATACGGAGCAGTAGGGGAGTAGTTGCAGTAGGCTGTTATCTGCCAATGTAATGGCCAGTCGCTAAAAACTAAGCAGTTATGTTAAGCTTAAGGCTGCAGTTTTGTGTGAATTAGGCTACAAAACCACAACTCTAAGATGGGCCAAAAAAAGGTTCTGATCTTCTTAACATCCCATGAACCTGAGTTTCCTGGGAGAAAGTCGTGGGTTTGTTTGACCCGTCAGAGCGTTGCCAAAAACACGCTGTAATATAGCTGCCTTGAATGGGCCGATAAGAGCCTGCTCAACCTGCTAGAAGGTGGAACAGGTCCCTTCTCGCTCATGCTCATGGAATGATAACTGCTGATAGTGGCCATTCAGTTGTGTGTTAACAGTGGAGTTGGGTGATGTGGCTGTAGATAAACCCACAAACAGTGGATGAGAACAGCCTGACCTGTCTGATCTCATCTAAACAAAAGCCAAAGAGGTGAGGTTACGTTAGTATGCTGAAGGTTGGACCTTTGCTTATGATTTTAAAAAGAAGTTACTTTCGTCTTGGTCCATTTTGGTTGCAGTACAGCCTTACAATGACACTTTTCACTACCCAGGTATACCACATCTAATACATTGTCTTTGGCTTTTACCTCAGACAGAAAATAAGGCTCCAAAGTACCAGCTCATTCTCTTTTTGTGTTCCACCAAGGAGCACAATAATGAGGGTAATAACATCTGCAACACATGGACTCTTCAACGCTGTAATGGAGATTTGATTTACTCGTATCTGCCCTCTGGGTCTGAGTTGCCCGAGGCTGCAATCACGCTCAAAGCTTTCATGCTCCGTTCCAAATGGCTTCTCATATATCTTTTTGTTTTTTTCCTGTGTTTATGGTTGGATGTACATTTCTATTATAAATATACTCAGAATGTATTGAATACATAAAGTCAGAGCAATGTTTACACATGACTGCACAGGGAATCATACTCACCATTAATTTATTAGATGTGTCTTAAAATGTAATGGAAAAGTCATTCATTATTAAGATTTTAGCTAGCATGCTGCAGATTTGATGGGATGAGCCAGAAATCAGAATTGGAAATGTGTGACTCCGCACAGTTCTGACTGATTCGATGATATCTTCTGTGGTCATGTGTCAAGATAAATCCCTAGAAACCACGGGCTGCAGTGTTAACATAGCACTGAGTTCAACAGCAGCACTCCTGAGAGGGATTCTAGGAACAGATCAGGGTTTGAGTTCAAATGTATTACACTACTTCCATGTGTAAGTATGTGACATACTTATGTTAATACGTAGTTCTGTTAGATACATTAAGTTATAACAACCCACTGACTTTACATAGGGGATATGAAATGCAGTCTCCTAGGTCAGGCTGGCCTCATGGGCGTTTTTTTCTAGGAAAAGTAGTGCACTGGAATTCACAGGTAGCCTATGTCATGAAAATCTGTCCAGAAAGGAAGTAATAAATAAGTTTAAAGCCAAATAGGTCAGGGCAAACAACCTGGAAGTTATGTCTGGAAGTGAGGTTTGGAAGTTTTTTTTTTTTTTTATCTAACCCTGTTCTTTTCCCTTTATGATAGGATAGTGGTTTTGTTGCCTAAACCTCAGTGTTTTACAGCTTTAATAACATGTCTGAAACAGCAAGCGTAATGTTTAAAGGCATGGGGTGCGAGAGCAGAGTGTTGTGTTCACATGTTTGCAGCCTTTTCACTTGTTATATTTCGTAGGATATGACACATGTATTGCTGTGAGTGCTTCTGGAGAAAACCATAAAACATGTAGTCAGACTCCATTTGTGAGCAACAAAAGCTCATACTTTGGATGAGGTTGGATTATGTTAGGTGAAATGTTGATAAACACATTGCCTTTCAAGTGATTACAGACTTGTTCTGTACTAGACAACAATTGAAGAGGTCATCAGCAAAAGCGGATAAAAGCTATTCTTACAATGAATAAACCAGCATAAGTTTGATTGATTTTCCCTTGAGTGCACAAAGAAAATACATGTTTTAAGAGCATTGAAAAAGTTTGAGATATCTTATCAAAACAACCCAACTTCAGTTTGATTGATACACCCTGCCCTGCTCAAACAGGGATTCAGAAAAAAACAAGGTATCTATTTTTGCAAAAGAACAATTTTCTCAAACTTTAAAGGGGAACTACGCCCATTTCAAATGTCCTACCTTGATCTATGACAGTCTAAAATATTAGTAAACATGAACAACTCTCCTCCAAATCCAAAAGTGTGAGTGTTGATACACACATTTGTCATTTCATCAAAGTCTGGGGATGCTCCATGGACAATGACTGTGGAAAGATCTGATAGATGTGTTCTGCATGTATGGGTACATTTTCTGTTTCAGAACTGAGATGGATATATATATTCAGTATCAACAGTTTTATGAAATGCCAGATAAATTGGTTAAAACATCATTAATGTTCATATAAAAACTTAATACGATCTGCATTACATTTCCTTCAAAACCAGTTTGGTGTTGCAAACGAGTTGTATATAAATGGAATTTCCACAGGTACATCACAGGTTTTAAATCATTAAACAACAATAAAAACTTCCTTAAAACTTGACTTAGTGTAGTTCAAGGTGACCTGTCAACAGTTTTAAAGATGTCTTTTACTTTTGAGGTTTACTTTTGGGCTACACAGGGATTTTATATTGCAATACCACAAGTGGCCACTGGGAAAATTGGCAGCCAGGCTGAGCAGCCGCACCGTATCTTGTTCTATAATACATCCATGGGTTGAATCAGCCTTAGCCACAGCCTTATTTTTACAGTCTATGGCCACCACCAGTTTTCCACCACCCTCCCCTTGAAGGAGTGATGGGATTCAGTGGCAGCAGGGAAGGTGCAGATGGCAACCAACTGAATACCCTTTCCTTCATCCCCTTCCCAAGCATATGATGGAATCTATGGGGGTCTTGAGGCAGCACTCTGTGGCAGAGGACCCACTCTCTATGCAGATATGAAGGGCTCATTATATGCTAACAAAAACATGCCAGGTGATTACATATTAATGAAAATATATATATTATATTATATTCCATTTCTGCCAATAAATCCTAAACTGCCCCTTTGCTTCAGCATATCTTGCTTCAGTCCTAATGGTCTCCTAAACAGTAAGATTCAGTTGAGTCATTAGAAAAAAACAGAACTGAAAATAGCTGACGAGGAAGATGGCTTAACCACCCGATAGCATTGTGCCATAAAGTTCATGCAATGAGACTGATTGCGACACAAATTTAAGAGGCCCGCTAGGTGACCATAGAGTTTTATGATGTTGTTTATCCTGATATACGGTCGTGCTTCCATGAAAATCTCCTCAGTATTCTGTTTTGCTGCTGTCACTGTGGTAACTCTCCATTCTTCAATGATTCATGATAGGCCATTTGGTCTCCTAGTGAAACTATTAGGATCTTGCCACCAGGCTGGCGTGTAGCTCTGCACTTGTCTCGCTGTGTATAAAGGGAATAATATCACCAGCTGTAATTTTAATAATAACACCAATCAGAAAATGTACAGCTCAGAGTGAAGCCTCATATTCAGCCTGCTCCAGATGGCAACGTTGTATTTAAATAACAGCATGATGTCAATTTCAAACAAGAGATCACATTTTTTACAAATGATAGCATTGTTAACACATATTTTACTAATTACCATGACAATTTAATAACAACTCCTCCAAACCATACAGCCACATACCTCAACTCTCTTATATGACCCACAGGAGCATTTCCTAAATCAACATATTCTCATGATGAGAACATATGTAACATATAATGCCCTACAACATAACAGTTGCTCTTTTAAACACTTCATCTTCACTACCAAACATTTTGGTAGTGCTGCTATATGGAACTATTTGGATAGGTTTAGGCAGGAAACCATTCTTTTAAGGTCAGCAAAAGAGAACAATGTTAGGCTCAAAATAACCACTACAGCTAGTCAGTGGTTTCTGGGTTTATGCTGTCCATCTCCACTGTGCATTACTAAATAACTATAATTTGTTCATGAGAACAGAATGCTACCTACTGACAGTAACAGTCAACAAGTAGCCTTTTTGCACATGGGTTCAAGCTGTCAAATATCCACAGCTTGGTTAGGTTTAGGCAACAGAACGACTTGGTTGGGTTTTTTGTGGGGGAGGACAGTCTCATTTTAAAAATGCAAAGCCTCAATAGAGCTCCCTTCAATGTTAGATCTGCTCCCAGACTCGTGTTTCTGCCTGGATCCTGAATAACTAGTTAAAGCAAAGAAAGAAGGAAGTTATTGATGTGATTAAGGCACGACAATGCATGCAATCATGGTGAGATTTTTGGCCAATAACATCACACAAAGCAGGTAAAGACACAAAGCACAGCTCCCTAATGGCTCCTTTATGTGACATCGACACTCTCATCTTCTCATGAGATTGGATATACAGGATGTAACGATCTACTTATGAAACAGCCCCTTCTCACATTGTGCTGCATGGATTTCAAATCCAATTACTGCAGCAGCAGATCACAGGACAGCGCAACTTGAAATACCCTGTGCATAAAATGTAACTTAACATGCATTACAACACATCACCTGCTAAAGAAAATACGCAGCATATTAAACCCAGTCACCAGAATAGATGTTGGCATTGTATGTTTCTCTGAACAGCAGATATGTTTAATTTTAATATTTCCACACCACTGGTTGCAAGATTTGTGGGGAACAAAATCAACATATTCAAACAAAAATTACTTGGTTAAGGTTAGGAAAATTTGAAAAAGGTTTAGTTAAAAAAAATTAATAAAACAATACATAAAGGGTGACTTTAGACTGTGACGTATTTACATATTTAAGTTTATTAACAGATAAATGTAAAACTTAAGAAAATTAACTTAGAAATGACTTGGGACCCAAACACTGATCTTCTGGGGCACCAAAGTTTGGTGTCTGTTTAAATCCATGCAACCACCCAGACCACCTACATCTGTGGACTGTGACGCTCCATTTAATAAGTCCCAGCCTTGTGCCAAGGGAATGTTTCATATCTCTGGTTTTCCTCCCTCATATTTTAAAGGGTTAATACCACACATTTTTATGTTGTGAGTGTGACTGTTTACTCTGTAGTCTGTAGTGGTATTGAAAGCCACCCTTCCACTGTATTATAAGGGAATAATGTAAACACTTTGAAGGACTTAAGAAGGACGTTTAAGCTATGAGAGTGTCTCTTGAAAAACCATATACCTTGAAGGATCTTAGAAATGTATTACCATAGTAAACAAAGCACTCTCATTCTACAAAGAAGCAGAAACAGAACCTCCACAGGAGATAGAATTAAAGCTGTTAAATTGCCACTGAAGTTGCAGTAGTAGATGATATTGTGGGTATGTGTAATGGCGATAGATGTGCAGATCTGTCCTTAGCTCTGCTCTTAATGTTCTGCCTCATCTCACCAGATGGAAACGGATAGATTTGTTGGTAGCTATTTTCTGGAAATAGACCCCTGTTATGGACTGAGAATGGGATTGCAGAAAACAAAAATGAAATACAGCAGGGGTAGCACACAAACAAAAAAAAGCTGCTTTTGCATAAAGCAAGACCTTCAGTGCAACTGGAAAATCTACTTTCGTCACTCTTTCTATAAAGGAATTAATCTGCAGGGTGGAGATGGTGCAAATCTCTAATATTGGCCTGAAAATAGCTGACTCTGCACTAAAACATGTCAAAAACAATCAACCAGCAGGGTTCAGCGTGCAGTTAGAATACGCAGGCTTTGACATTATTCAGAGGAGACAGCATCTCTAATGCAAGGAGCCTTTTGAAAAAGCATATTTTTCAGTTCCATGCACTGTGAAACAGGGAAGGTGGCTGACGGAGAGAACGGTAAATTGGAAGGAAGTGGATGAGACTGTTTGTAGCTTTGCTCTGTAAATCAGCAGCAGCGTTTTCCTTCTACATCAGTATATCTACACAATATATTGCATGGCCACAAGTGCAACCAACCTTGAACATTTATAAATAAACAGAACCTTTAATTTACATACCTAATACAGTATTTGCCTGCCTCAGGGCTTTGTTATATTGTGAGAGGCCAAAGTAAGGTTTGATTTTTCAGCTAAGCAAAATACTTTGATCATGGAAATAAAGATTCACTAACACATTAAAAAAAACAATCATCTTGTTGTTTGGTAGCTGTTTTTTATTACCCTCTAATCTTCAAAGAAAAATTATTTTCTTTATCTGGATCAGAGGCACTGAAGGACTAAAGCTTGTTATCCGATGCAGCCTCCCAGAAATGTCCTTACACAGTACAGTACTACTAATTTGCAACACCCAATGCACTCTGAGAAAAAAAAAGAATGTCAATGTCAGTTAATTTGTTTTAAATTATTTATCATAACATGGCATAATACAAAGAGGAAATGTTTAATGAACATAAATGCCATGTCCAACATGTTTTCGCTGAATGTATCACTGACCTTTTTTAAAAATCTTCTCCACAAACTGGCTTCTTCGATGTGCCTCTCCCTGCTGATTTTGTGTTATTATAGTGAATGCTTTAATAATAACATGTAAATAAATAATACTTTGTTAGTGAAGACAGTTTAGTTTAGTTTTTACAGCTAGTATGAAAGTGTGGTCCGATGTGTGCCAGGGTGTGTGGACTCTCGATATGCAGTTCCAGGGCTGGTTTGGAGCCAATGCCTAATCTTGAACCAGTTCCTTGCTTATTTTGACACCCAAAGAATCATCTCTTGGCCAGGAAAAGTGGTTCCAGAGCACCACCAACTCTTTGCTGGTCTTGAACCATGAACCACTTATGTCAGGGGCTAGGGGCGGGATTATCGCTATTGATTTGTTTAATTGCAATGTGATTGATATGTTAGCGGGCTAGTGATAGCGGGCTAGTGTTAGCGGGCTAGCATTACCTTACAACAAAGTCTATCATTAACATCTTATGTCCAGTGTTAATATGAATGTAATCATAATGAGGTGCAAAAGTTGTGTTTGGATGCCAAAATAGGCTTGTAAATCCAGAAGCACAGTTGTAGAGAGACAATGTAGTCCACCATTGTTGTTATATACATGCAGAGAGAGGTGAGACTTGTACACATATACAGTGATGTAATTACGTGGCTCTCGAGCCTGTGATAAAACAAGCTTTTTAGTATTTTCGCCCCTGCCCCTTATACATCCTGATTCTGCCAGTACATACCCATTAAACCCATAAAAACCATTCCTCAGTCCGAAATTTTATTATTTTAC
>CAFUXE010001191.1:75488-95355 GCA_903364295.1 Serranus cabrilla | reverse complement strand
CGCTGTTGTAGAGAGACAATGTAGTCCACCATTGTTGTTATATACATGCAGAGAGAGGTGAGACTTTTACACATATACAGTGATGTAATTATGTGGCTCTCGAGCCTGTGATAAAACAAGCTTTTTAGTATTTTCGCCCCTGCCCCTTAAACATCCTGATTCTGCCAGTACATACCATATAGATTCACACAGAAATGTAAAAAAACATTCCTCAGTCCGAAATTTTATTATTTTACCTTATTTTCTTACTCCACAATCATCTGGCCCACATAACCATGACAACCATGTGGAATATTGTGGTTTGGATTCAAATAAGTTCTTTGTTATTTCACTAGCGTAGGGACATATGTGACATACATTTAACATAGGATGTTGTTGTTTCCACATGGGACACTAACAGCAGTATCCTGTGCATGTCCTGTGCTTGTTTGTCCAATCTGTCCATCCTGATCTCCTCCTTTCTTCCTCCTAACTATGTTGCTCTTTATACTACAGCACCTGACTTCCTCCTTCGCTCCTGTCATAATTATTATGGTCACTAGAGGTCGCCCCCGAACAGTAAAGTTAAATATGGGTTGTAATAAGCATTTTGTACTAACGACCTATGGGAATCGTCTTTTTTTGAGGGTGAACAGTTTTTAAGATTAATACTCATCTGGTGCTCTAATGGAAAAGTGTTGCCTCAGACTGTTATCCAGACAGCAATTAAGTTTCCTGGAAAACACATTTGACAAAACAAATTTGTATGCAATGTCTAGCAGATTGGTTTGTGTTATCACTGAGGATTAAATCCAGACTGTGCAGCTGAAGGAAGGCCTATAGATTTAATAGGGAAAAATTATACAAGATAAAAATGCTAATTAATGACGGGGGGCTATCTATAAAATAGAATTCAAATATTCATGTTATTTGTCATCGTGGACAGTTTAATCCATCATTGAGGAATACAGTGTCGGCCTTAACCTAAAATCTGGAAGCCAGGGCACATTCTGTATCTGCAATGTCATCAAAAGAGTCTCTGAAGTTGGCCAGAGAGGGAGAGAGACTGTAAATACTGTGACAGCACCTGGGGTGATTCTCCTGTGATATTGATACATTTTTAGCAAACTGTAGACGAGGGAAAGTCATTTGAAGCTGACTGTCTGCCAGCTCCTTTGAGATCAGGCCTTATAATCCTCTGTGAAATATCTAAGCCAGACTTTGGCTGCCATGAAATAAACTTAATTTTCTTGTAAATGCTTTAAACAAGAGCCTGCATTTGAGAGTGCAGAGCCAATCTCTCCGCCAGCCACTGACCTATTTGGAATTTGTTTGGAAAATGACTTACTTTTGAATCAAGAAGACACGGATTTATATTTCAATGTAATATGATGTGTCACTGATCCTTGTAGGACGCTGTGCTTTTGTTTCCCCAAGGCCTGGAATTAATGATTATTGTCATCTTCAAGTATTCTACTCATTATTCTGGCATGAATTACATCTTAAAAGGGTATTCTATTTAAGTTTAGGTTAAAACAATATGAAAGACATTAACAGAGTTTGTTTTTATTATAATTTACAACTATATGACCATGAAATAATAGTACAAAGGTAACCGAGTACAGACATAAAGCAGAAACTGCTCACCCCTGAGTCTTCAACAACACTACCTTGTTAGCCACTTGGACACTCCTCAAAGTGTCTTCTTCTGTCAAGTTTGTATCATAAATAATAGATCAAAAATAGACTTCACTGGATGTTATTATAAAGCTGCAGGGGACTGATAATGACAGCACTTTTTTGCAACTAAGTTTCCAAGATAAACACACTTTTCTTCATATCATAGTTATGGTTGAATTTTAAATTTTTTTAATCAAAAGTAAGTTGAATATGAATGTTTCAGAACCACTGCAACCAGTTCTCACTCTGACATGTAACGGCCATTGCCGTGCAACAAACACGTCATGACCATCACACACTGTAAACATCGGGCCACTGACGTGATGATTGGCGTTTAACATTTTAAAAACAGTTTCCTTATGGTTAGGCACCAAAACCACGTGGTAAAGGTTACGTAAAAAGAAAGGGTTGTTTGCATAAACATACAGGCCCACTGACTGGACGGTTGGTGGTTGATCCCTGACCACAGCAGCCTACATGTCGAAGTATCCTTGGGCAAGATATTGAACCCAATATTGCTCCAGATGTTGGTTAGTCTGTGTGTGAATGAAGTCCTGATGGTGGCAGGTGACAGCATGTTGGATAGCTGTAGTGGTAAGTGCTTTGAGTGGTTGTAAAGATTAGAGAGGCGCCATACAAGTACTGATAGATGGGTTAGCTTGTTGTCTCATTTGTTGCGGCTAGAAAGACTATGTGATGACACCATTTATAAATTACAGAAGCATGTATTATATTATGTTAAAAAGTTCTCATACTTTAATATGTGCATATTGAACCACATTTACACAAATACCAATATACCTGTGATATCAGCTATATATTGGTCATGCTTTACTCAGTCCACTGTAACTGTAACTTGCTACTACTTCAGGTTGCTTCTAAAAAAATAAAATAAAAAGCTTACATGGGTAGATTTGTATGTTTGTCAAAAGTAATGGAAATACACACTTTTTAAAATGATACCTTTAAACCCTTTTGTTGTTGTGGTTATGACTTGCTAATTTCCCTCCAAATATGATCATTCTAAGCCTCTGGTTTAGTAATGTAACACTTCCCATCTGGCAACACTGCTCAGAGGATGTGTGGTAGTAAAGTAAAAAGCTGTTGTCACTTACCTGTGTAGTAATTCTAAATGATAGCATCGTAAAAAAATGATTTGATCAACAATACAGTTTGGATATGACTTTGATTTCAACACGTAGCATTAACTCAAAGTATTGTTCCAGTTTCTGGCAACAGAAACAAGACAAAATGCAAATTAGAGCACCTATATTGTTAGTGTGAATATATTAATGAAAACATGGTATAGGTGATTAAAAAGCAGCAGGGACAGAGTGGGGTTTAATGAGCCGGGACAAAGTAAATAAGACAGCTTGTTGTGGGTGTTGTCTCACTTACAAGACACCATCATATCCTCCAGAGCATCCCACCTGCTGCCAGTAAAGTTAGATAAAAGTCATGGCTCTTTCAACAACAACTTTCCACCTCATCCTATTCACTTTAAATACAAAATGCACAACTAGATACATATCTACTGCTTTCTTAATTTAAGCAGTGAACAGAAAAGCATATGAGGTGTCTCACACTAATAAGACTGCATGATATTTAAATGCAGCCTATTGAGTAATGTTATGTATAGTTACAAAAAGTCTCAGCCACACAAGTTCATGGAGATTCCAGAGCAGCTACAAGCCGGGTGTCTTGCTCTCTGCCACAGTGTCTTCTTGGATAACTTGGAGTCCAACGTCAAATAAAAAACTGATGGTCAAATTATATAACAGAGGCATTCTGGTTCTAACAAATAAAGATGCCTTCCCCTTGAACTTCCCTTTGACAGCTTTAGCTATAACAGACACATTATTTCCATTATGAAATATATATTACTGTGTTGATTTAGGCCTTCTCATTCAAGGTTTGTTTTGAGACAGGAATGTGAAAATATTGAATTCAATGCAAATCATTATCTGGAATGTATCAAGCAGATCATGACACCAGTTAATGCTAGATGAGCAAAAATGCCTCCTAATCATGGTGAGGCTTGTATCAAAATGCAGTGGTCATGACCCCAATGACTCGACCACTGGACCAACATTTCTGAAATGTTTCAGAAGGCTAACTTGAATGCAACAATTTTTCACAACCCATTGCCAGTGATATTGGCTTTTTTCTATGATTGTAATCTGTCACATTGCAATGGGCCTTAGCTTTCACTACTGTAAAGACTGACAGAGGTCATCTTATGCACCACCTCCTATATTTGAAGGTTAGGCTTAGGAAGTAGCCCACTAAACTGCTTGTCCAAATGAGATACTCGACTAGAGAAACTCTCATTTTAAAAGGTGTTATATCATTGGATATTTCATTAATGGGAAAAAATGGCTACTTTTGAATACTGAAAGTATTCATGCATAAAGAGGAGACATGGTTAACACAGATAATGTTTTTTTTAACAGAGGAGGATGAGGTAATTCATATTACTTCTTCTTCTTTGCATGTAAATAACATACAAAAAAATCAAGAAAAGGGAGGATTGCCATTACAAATTAAGACAACAGTTCTATTTAACTGGGGTATTCCTATAAGCAGAATTGGTGGGTGGCACTTGGGAGGTGAAAAATAAATGTATTCATTCATTCAGATGAATGAATAAGGAAAATTCAGCAAACAGTTTGGTTGAAAGATGGAACCCAGATTTTAATTAAATTAAATTGCGGTTAGCAAGTGGAACTTTACACCACATTATTCTCCACAATTATTATGCAGAAAGAATCGTGTCCTGAGCTGTGTGCACTATTCCATTCTCAGTAATGAATCTCAAAGATTGGAGAAGCTTGACTGAAGGTACTGGAAGTAAAATAAAATCACCATCTTTAAAGGTTATTATCTCAGATTTTCTGAGAAATTTGAGATGGCATGTGTCTGCTGTTATCAATTAAATATCTTGATGGACAGTATAATTTCAGACGGATATGATTCAATTGAATTATGATAATAATATTAAATTATCCTATTTTAACATTATATTTAAAATACGGTAGCCTATCTGCATAACTTTGCTGACTGTTTGTTCCACTTTCTTTGCTTTTGGTGAAAAGGAAGTGCCCTTTGTTATTTATTTATTTATTTTTTAGATATTTTGACAATCAAATGCAGATGCAGAAACCTCGAGCACGCACGTGCCCCTTTACAGTAAAAAAAGGCTGCTTCATAACTTTCTTTAAAAAGACAGCAGTGTTGCACTTCACTTGAATGTATTTAAAATTTTAATGCAAATTCAGCCATTATTTCCATTTTACTCACCTTTTCATAGCCGATGAGAATTTTCTTTCTTTCTTTTTATTTTTTTATTTTTTTAATGAATGAATGAATATGGCCATTGTCGCGAAAGGGTAGCCTCTAATGTGCAGCCTGCCTCCCCGATTCTTTCCGGTCGCGTCTTTCCCCTCCTTTTCCATGTATTATTCAAGTTGCGACCAAAGAGCTGTGCCGGCTGAGACTGAGTGCTTGTTGACGTCAGCAAACTTATCCAGCAGCTGTAGAGGAGCCGAGGAGGAGGAGGAGGAGAGGGAATGAGACTGCTGGATGTGGAGCTGTGACTGTGGAGCGCCGAGGAGAGGACCGTGGGCTTCTTTTTTTCTTCGGGACTGTTCGGACTTCTTCTCTTCCCAGTGTAAGTAAAGGCGGTTTCCTTTCCCCCACTCTGACTGTGAGAACCAACATTCCCACACTGCTGTTTGTGGAGTCAGCTAACGACTTTCCCCACTGCTGGGAACAATCTTTTGTGTACACACATTCGCCTACGATACGCTGTCTGCCATCAAAACTCGAAGTTGACATTGTTGCTGTGGACTACTTAGCACATGTTTTCATATTCTGTTTTGTCACGGAATATCCTGCACTTGTGTGTCCGTATTAAATACACTCCGGACCTAACGGGAAACTTTGTTGCGCAAGTCCGTGCAAGGTGGACTCTGTGCTAGCGTCGAGCTCGCCTTTATTATTTTAGTCGAAAATGTTTACTAATTGTTACTTTGAAGTGAAAACACGGTAAATCTCTCCGTGCCATCACCTCGCTTTGACGGTGTTTTGACAGTTCGCTTTTAGGCGCAAAAAACTGGCGCTGTCATGTGTCATTAGTGACGGTGGCGTTATGATTTTGTTGGTCACCGTGTAAATGATGGACTAACGGAATTGGGACCAAATAAAACACGTCTACTTACACTGTTGGTAGCTAAATTTAAACGAGAGCGACCCAGGTTAAGTTGCTGTACCTCGAACACATCTATTCTTAGGCTGTTGCCAAATATAAAACATGTTCTGAGGCACTATTTCTTTCAGTTTTGCTCATATTTTCTGTGAGTGTGCAGCTATACCCTCCATATGGAGTAAACATGTGTGTAATATAGGCTAAGGCTTGTGATGTTGAGAGCATTGCTGTTATTAATTTCAGAGAGCAGAGCCATATTCAGATGATTGACACTCCACCTTCAAAATAAAAGATCTTTTAAATGGCATTTACCTTTTATATTCCCTTGTTAGATATTCTGCTACATGATTGTATTCTATAGGGATTCAATATGACAATGGCTTTTTTAATTGTGTGCTGTGCGATATTAATAATTGGAGTAATGGATACACCCATTCATTTGATGATGGATAAGCATCTGACTGTGTAATACTTCGGGTTTCTGTTCCTCTTCTCATTTCATGACTGAGGAGTCACCGCTTTCTGTGGTTGTGAAATAGAGTTATTTATTGGAGACTTGTTGAAGTCAGCAATAACCATTGTTTCCCATATTTTTAATCTCCAGTGTGCCTTTAACAGGTTGATGCTGTATCATCCATTGAACAAGCTCTGGATGTTTTGCAGCCGCTGGTAGCTGTAATTGAATAGCTGCTCTCCAAGTGGCTCATATTGTATGCTGTGGAAATCAGCATGAATTAGCCTCGAGGCTTATACAAATTGCGATTCAGGACAGCAGTTTTTCATGTTCCTAGTAGTCTGCCAGGAGTGGAGCTAGGTGGTCATGGAGATCTGATTTCAAGCAGTGTTAAATAAAGGTCATGTAAATTAAATGACAAAGTCTTACTCAGCTTCAGCAGCCTTGGCTGTCGGCATGTGTTTTATTGTGTTGGATGAGTTTTGTGCGCAACTCAAATTAACCTCAGCATGACGAATGTGGTTGGAGTGTACCTGCAGTGTCTCTTTTGTTAAGAAGTTTGCTGTCATTTGTGTCTAAATGCCATCAGTCTGTCTGTATTTAAAATATAATGCACTTCCTCATTCATATTAGAGCTGAGAATTGCTGGGAATGTCTTGTGCAATAGGCCTGTAAATCACTGTTGTTAACAATAACATAAACACAACAATACAGATTTAGGCTTCATGGAAAAATGACACATTTTCAGTCCATCTCAACCTTGAGGTGTCTTAGGATTGTTAACCCTTTGAGCTCTCAGATGTTTTTCTTCGATTTACTTTACAGGCTTTTGGCGTTGTCTTAACAATTACACTTTTTTTCAGTTGTGATTCCGATGACTGAATTTGTATATTTAATATCTAATATCCAATACCTAAAGTACCAAATTCAGGGGATGTATTATCCCAATATTTTCTGTCATTGACAGATTTTTTAAAATAATGACGAAAACTTGTTTAGGCCGTCAATGTCCGAAGTCCGAATGTACAAAATTTCTTCAAAAAGCAGAGTTTGACGGGCATTGATAAATTGGTGAAAAGGAGGCATTGGTGTGGTAGAAGATATTGATTTCAATAACAGAGCTGATCTTTGCATAACATTCACACTGCATGACAATTTCGCCTTAAACTTAAATCTATTCCAAAGCAATTTATTTGAACTTTAGGCTTCACATAGATTTTAGGAGTGCAAATTGCTATGGTAACTTCTTCAATGTTTTCAGAAAGTTCAAATAAAGTGCACAGCAAATCATTCTCAGCTGCTAGGAAGTCAGTTTACATGATAAACTGTACATGGGTTCAAAAGAAAAGAATTTCAGAGAGTGTTTTTGTAAACTGTCATCTCCTTTGAAAGGTTTTCAAAGTGCATATTTGAAATGTAAGCGCAAGACCTATGTAGAGAAATGAATATCTAAACTATCCAAAACCCTATCAAATCTTACAAAAACAACGTGTCTGGCTGCTTCTTAAATTTGCTTTATTAAAAAATGTGTGTGGTTTGAGACAAACAGATGTTTTTACACACATTAAGTAATAAAAGTCCATGCCAGATGTTTGTTTTTTTTAGAGGAATTAAGGAAGTGGGCAAAAATCTGCTGAAAAAGTGAGTGCAGTACCTGTAAGCGCCCCCTATCACCCACTGGAAGTTCAGCATTCATTAATATACAGCAGAGTAGATGCACACAAGCAGCCGCTATAGCGTGGCTAACTAGCATGAGCTTCTTTGAAGTGAGAAGGACATTCACCATCGCCTGTACATCACTATATGATTGGGATGTGGATTAGTGACGTTAGGCCGATACCCAATAAATGGAGTACGTCAGTATCAAAAGCCTTTTATTTTTCCCCCTCTCTAATCTTTAGGCTCCACTGGCGTGTCACTGGCACTGTGTTATGTCATATGAGCCGTTTTCTTTGGAATGTAATCTTCAATTTGAAATTAACTGGAATATTTTGCCTCTGATTCTTAGGTTTTGAATGGTAAATGTGTGTATATGTATGGATAGAGACTGTCTGTGCTCAGGGGATATAAAAACTACTGTGATGGGGCATCCTGTGCCTTGGGAATTCCAACCTGTACTGATGGTTCACACACACACACACACACACACACACACACACAGCACATTTTTGTCACTTATTGTTTGCCTTCTCTCGTGAAATGAATATATGCATTGGCTGTTATAAACAGGAAGTATAAGGTTGTGATGGAGTGAGCTTCTGCTCTTTCTTGCATACTCATATTTCTTTGTTTTGTAACCATGTGATCATAAATGTACCATCAGCAGAATCACTTTTCATTCTGACTGGAGTTCTCAGCAGATTTAAGGACGTAACCCTCAGTGGATATTAATGCTCGTGCCGCATAAGAATAAGAGGGAGAGTTGTGAAAAAGGAGTTTGGATTTAACATGCAACAGGTTCCTTCACATTGAACAATGGAATACATGTGGCATTACGTTACCTGTAGCAGGATTCATGATGGAGGTGACGGTGGTGAACAGAATCAATCACCTGCTGAGCTGAATCACACACAACCTGACAAATCTCATCTTCAGTGCATGTATGTCCTTTGCCAAGGAGGTCATGTTTTCAGTTTAGTTTGTTTGTCTGTCAACTACTGGCATTGCTTTTCATGAAACCTGATGGAAGGTTAAAGCATGGGCAAAGGAGGAACGCATACACAAGTAATGGTTCAATTTCAGAGAGGAAACATTGCAAGATAGTGCATGGCTTTGGCAGATGTCTACACTGGTGTGTGATGTAGCCACTCTTTGCTATTTTTTCATGAATCCCAATAAGCCTGACTAAACTAAATGATTAGTTGATTATTGGACCAAACCTATAAAATGTCACATTTAACTTTGTTCCAATTTTACAAAGGTAATTTGCTGAGTTAAAAATGAATTGATAGAACAAATTATTATAAAAATTATCCAGTCGAAGCCCTAATAATATTGAAAGTTGTAATTTCCTTGGACAGTTGTTGAGGTGTTTTTTTATTTCAGGCGAGGCAGGGTGTCTCAACTGTAAAATAGTGGAGGAAACCCTGCTCACCCTAACACACACAAATCTGGATAAATAATGTGTTTCTAGGCAGTGTGGTAAAATTTGCGGTGTTCTGTTGTGAATTTGCAGTCTGTTTGGTTTACATGGTGATCCAGAGATTATGGAGTATATTTTGTTGACATGGCAGTTTGCTTAAGAATAAAGCTACCACTGACTGTTTGACCTGCTGAGTGTATAGCCTTGGATGGATGCAGTGTGTTTATCAGCCAGCCTCTATGTGTGTGTGGTCTTCTTGTCTGTCAGTATGTCTGTAAGACAGATGAATATTGCAGAATATGTCGATTAGTACATTTTGGCTGATGCCATCTACATCTCAGCACCGTGAGAAGCTAGTTAAGACTATCTGCGTATTGCTACTGTAATGTTGACAGCACTCATGTTTACCACTCACTGCCTGCCTTCAGACGGTTCAGCAGACGCTTCATCTATCAGTGTAAGATCTCACCGTGACTGATAACATCATTACTATCAACGGTGCTCCCCATTCCTCACTGTCACCAAAAAACTCTATTACAACAAGTTCATCTTTGCACCTCGAGCTGTTTGTTGGCAGATCGCTGGAAAGCCTCATCCCCAGTTGGAAACATCAAACAGCTTTTCATCCACTAGGACTATTACAACCGTTACCTCTGGAATCAACATTGAGCAGGAAGATTACACAGCGTCTTATTAGTGGCTCAGTTTTTTATAGCCATCATGTCTACGTCAAAACAAAATCCCTCTCGTAGACTAAAAACACACCAGCGCCTTGAAATAATTGATATTTTGCCTTGCTGGGTGAAGGTGTTGACTTCTGCAAATGTCAAAGCCTTCATTCTCCCCATCTCTGTGATTGAATTAATCCTCTCAAACATTTATTATACATCTTAATTAATCATGGGCTTTTGCAAATGTGACAGCAGAGGGGGCGTCAGGGCTATGCATTTTCCTGCCTGTGTTCCATACCCATGCCCTGTTTCTTTTGTCCCATATCATTGGATGAGATTGGTATTGCGTTGTTAAATAGAGGCTTGTTTCCTGCGCTAATGGATTTTCTTTTATTGTTCACATGACGTGTCGTTCTGGAAGGATATTAAGAAGCACAAGGACAAAAAATATATTAATATAGCTGAAGTCCCAGGCACAATTTTACACTCAGTGCTTTGATGTTTGAGCTGGAAATAACACTTTGTGCCATTTTCTTCAGCGTACATCATTTTAAAAGATTCACATAGCTAACCAAAAAGGTAGTGTAGTAATGGATGATGGTTGAAAAAAACATGAATATAACATTACTGGACAGTAGCTTCAATTCTGTTTCTATTTTTAATTTTGATGCATGGATCAACAAATAGGGTTAAATACATTAGACCTGAAACATGGTGTATTAGTGGTGATACAAATGATACAAAAAAACACCTCACAATGAGTTGATCCTTATATTGAGATAATTGTGAATATTGTGAGGGAAAAGCTTTCTAGCTTGCTAACATACAGGCCTGTATTGATTTCCTGATTTATCTTGAATTGCCACAAAAGGGGGGCCTGCATCTTCCCACTCATTACAAAATTAAACCGTGACGAGATCAAATGCACCTCGGACCAAAGACAAAATTAAACCAGCCTGTATTTTGGACATTTTCTTGTCTGCAAACACTGTTTACAGCAGTTGGAATCAGTCCCTTAAAAAGCCAAAAGAGTCAAGGGTAAATAAATCTGCCACATAAGTGAATGCAACAAGGTGCTGGCCCTAATGAAAACTTTCAGCGTGATAAATGAACCATTATTGGCCTTGCTCCTCTGATGCTGCATTACAGGCCAGAATGGAAATGGCTTTTCTGTAAATACTTCCCGTAGTTGGGCCTTGAGGTGTGTATACAAAATCAGCATTTACTGCCTCAGTGTGTGCAGTTTGACAACTTGTCATGCAATACTTCTTCTCTGAAGGTTGTGCTGTGTTACAATCTGATAACATTGCCTGTGTATGCAATATAAAGCTTCTGTCACATTGGTAGTACTTTGAAAAGGTCGGCTGAAAATATAATCAAAGTTGAAACATGGTGGGTAGCAAACTGAATTGTCAACGGTGTGGCAGGCAGGAGAACTCTACCTTTGGAAACAATAAGTCGGTAAGTGCAGATCTGTTTATGTCCACGCCTCCACTGTGCTTAATGAAGATTATAATGTGGGTTTTCAGCAAAACTGTTAATTGCACATGTTTTTTTTTAAATCATACTGTCAGGGTGGTCTTCTATTCCCAGACTGATGCACACTTATATTAATTTAAGGTAAGGTAAATGAAGGTAATCTATTACTGATTATTTAACACACTTCATGCTACCTGGCAGTACTACTTAAATATAAGTAGATATACAAACAGAAACTAAGCCATTTAATTTGTAAGAATTTGGAACATGCCCTGTGTGTAAGTATGGCTTGTTGCCAAACCTGTGGGATTTTTGCTGTAATAGTAATACAAACTATACTCAGTGACACAAGAAATCACTTTCTATAGATTTTGTTGTTTGCGAGTGGAGGAAAAAGGCTGTTAAACAGCAGCATACTGAAGCCTCACAAAAAAAAACCTAGAAACATTATTGGGTTCAGTCGTTGCAGCCTGCATGTACACATAGTTTAAAAACTACTCTTCTTTATATGGTATTATTTCAGTTGGACTATATGTGCCATTGTTAAGAACCTGGCAAATAAATCAGCCAACTGGTTACGGATATATCTCAGTTTAGGCATATTGTTTTTCACCTGTAAAAAGAGAACAAAGCATAAACGATTTTTGAACTCTCAAATAAACCACAGTACTTCAACATATTCAGAAAAGATGATATTTCAAATCCAGTTCAGCTTCAGTATTGATGTTGGAAAAATAATTCCTTAGCCCGCTTGCTGGAAGTTTCCTGGAGATTTCAGTCCCATTCATAAGAACAACCAGACAATCTCTATGACAACTGAGCAAACTCAGTCTACTGCCGAAAACCAACAGATGAAGCTCAAAGCTCTGAACATTTGCAATAAGTGGACTTTGTGCTAAACGTTTTTATCTGTAATGTGAAATACATTTACAGTTAACATATTACCATTTGAACCCCCCTTTTTTGGGAATTGGGTGTTGTGGGCAGTGGATGTTTAACGGGGGATAGCAGGTCAACAGTAAATTCTGCCTGAAAGTGGTTGTACATCGCCTGAAAACTGTGAACCTGAAGATTAATTTTAGATGCAGCTCAGCACTATGTGTCAAGTTGTTCTGGTCAAAAGTCTCTAATAAACAGGATGTAATCAATTGACTAATTAAACCTATTAAGGTGTATTATGGTTCAGAATATTAATTTTCCTCCATGTTGAAGTCTATTTCCATGTTCAACTTTGTCCCATTAGTTGTTGCAGGCATGCCGGCTGGCCTAGGAATGCTAAGGCCATCATTTAATATTTTTTTTCAAGATTAATCCATCATTTGATATTTTAAAATCAATTAATCATTACTGAAAATGTATCGTAAATCTAAGTGATAAAATGTTATATTGCTGCCAGAAGATGCTGATGAACTAGAAAAATGAAAAGCAAACAATCATTAACATTAAAATTACATTCCTGACTGAGTCAACTGACAAGTCAGTTATTTTACACTGGAACTGACCATTAATTATTTCTAATTTCTGATGTACTGATCCTTTTTTCACCTAATCTTGCTTAATAAAATACTATACGATAATAAATAAATGTCTTCTGATTGCTTCTTCTGTCTGACCAACAGTCTAAAACTCCCAAATATTCCATTTTAGATCATATAAAACAGAAATGCAGTAAATCGTGACATATTTGACAAAGAATTTTGATAATTTTTGATGAAAAACACGTAGCAGATGATGCGTTTTATGCTTTTGCGCTTTCCGCTTTTGCCAGCAGATGAGCAGGAAACTCTGGGCGCTGGCAACACGGAGAGAAGCCTGTTCATCTGCATGTGCTGCTCACAATGCAGTTACACAAAGCTTGTTGAAAATTGGCAAAAAATTTCTTTAAAGGTCCAGTGTGTAGGATTTAGTGGCATCTAGTGGTGAGGGTGCAGATTGCAGGCAGGCAGGTAGTAGAACCTGTAAATAGCAACTCTTAGTTTCAGAAAAAGAACACAATTATGATTTTTTTATTCCATTTGTAGGGGGCTCTATTGGCACAAATGGAATTTTGGTCAGATATTTCATATATTTTTTTAATCTGCATAAATATTTGAGTTATGTACAGTGAAAAGAACACAAATCTGTACACGGCACTTTCTGCATTAGCTGCTAAAACAGAAAAAGGTGAACCAATGTGAAATGTGCTTTTATATTCATAACCATCAGTTGCCTATTGACATTTGGAGGAAATGTCCTTTCACTGTCTCCAGGATAGGTCAGATTGATCTTGTAAGTAAATCACAACTGAGACAAGGGAGGCCGATAACGGAGGAAAATGAGCAGCTCCCATCAGCCTCATTACATTATTGCTTTCACACTGTGACTTTAGACTTCTTCTGATTTGAGGCAAATCACAGCTGCTGATTTGATTTAATGTGGTCTAGGTCTTTTGCTCTGTGTGTGGCGCTGCATGCTGGGAGCTGGTTCTGCCTCTCTCTTTTATTCTTTCTCGCCCCTTCTCGTCTAAAATGAGTGCATGGCATTCATGAAGCCAACACACCATGAAAAACTAAAATTAGTCACACATTTGCAGACGTCGAGCCATTTGTGCTTTATTCTCATAGTGTTCCATTTCATTGTTTTTTTAACAATGTGTACTGATATTAACACAGGGTAATGTTTAAACTTAGCACGACGAACCTGTGACTTGTGCATGTTTCCTTGTCATTGAAGGGTGGGTCACAGCTGAATGTCAATAAGGATTTGTTGGCGTAGTTTAGGCATGGATAAGGTTACACATTTTGATTAATGAAAATCTCTCTGCAATGTAATTTCCTGATGAATGTGGCTTCTGCCTTTTGTGGAGATAAGCTAATGGGATGAGAAACATGACTTCTCACAATTAGCGCTCATAGCTATCAACGTTTGATAGTGATGGCAACTTCAGCAGGACATAGCAGACGCGGACTGAATGCTTAATGTGTTTGCATCCCTCCCACCTTCATCTTTACCTTGACAGCAGGTTCTTAGAAATCAAAGAAGATGACCTTTAATATATTGTGGAAATCCAGAAGTTTAAACTCTCCTCTTCTGTCTGTTCTTGGTTAGAAAGATTTCAAAAGCCCACATCCACAGGGTGATGCACATTGTTGGCTTCTGAGTACATTTGTATTCCTGCAGCTGTGTGTATGATCAACACCCTGTGGCACATCATTTGACTCATGGCTTACCCTTACTGTAGTGCAGAATAAGCTTTCCACATTGCTCAAACTTTCAATGAAAACACTTTTTACCAGCTAAAATAAATTCCACTGCCAAGGAAGTCATTGAAAACCATATTGAACAATGCATATATATGGTTCATTCATCAGTCATCATTTTGAGGAATCAGCAAACATTTCTCTGGGTTAATAGGGACAGCAAGCAGAAAAACATGCACCCACAATGAATAAAGTTTTGATATTTGTTGCATTAGTGACATTTAATTACTAAATGATCTGTGAAAAACAGCTGTAAGACTGGTATATTGTATACATGGTACATGCTAATAAGTCTGCATCTGCCTTCCAGTCTCTTTAAAAAAAAAAAAAGGAATAACAAGTTTTTTTTGTTTCCATCCATTTGTTTGCAGACAGGAAAACACCAACCTAGTGCTAATTGCTGTAGTGCCTGATTTGGTGTGAATGCAGCATTAGATTTACACCGTAGCACAGCACATACTGAGATACACTGCAGTACAGCAAATGTGGAAAGTATATCAGCCTGCCATCCATGGCTTTTAAAGAGTACTAGGATATCCTACTCTAATAAAAGTACTGTTACATAACCCAAATATACTGTTATTACGTATCATTCCAAGCTACTCATGCCTAAAAACTTATCCATTCAGTCCCAAAACTATTCAAGTAAAAGTGAGAAACATTGCTTTATTTGCCACAGCAAGGGGTATTGCTCAGTCCTTTAACAGTGCTCCTTATTATGTTTAGCTTTCAGAAGTTTAACCAAAAAGTTGCTGCACTTTAAAGTTTAGTTCCACTGCTGTGTTTCAGTCCTCGCCTTCATCTAACACACTGTTGTCTGGCTTTTTTTGCAATGCTGTTAGAACTGTAACGAAGTGTGTTGCTGTGTTTGAGCTGTAATAGGAACCAGACATACTGCTGCTGTTAATGTTTAAAGTAAAGCTTGACCGACACATGGACATCATGATTATTTTTTATTGTCATAAATAATGGCTGTAAAATAAGAATGTAAAAGAATATCAAAATTATGTTGGAAGTTATTTTGAAACAGGGATGTCATTACATAGTCTTTCCACCAGCTCTGACAAATGTCTTTTTCAACTGTTAAATTGTTTTTGTTATTTTTTCCTAATATTAATAAATATTTATATTTTTTCAAATATCAATATCAGTATTGATGGTATTTGTGAGACTATACTACTGCCAAGACAAAGGACTATATTGCTGTATACAGTACCATAAAAGGAGGCTTGACACTTATTCTCACCAAATTCCATTCCCAAAATGAACACTTTAAGGTTTCTTTAATATTTTACGTTATCCATTACTTTACTGAGTATTTATCTGTTACTTTTAAAAATCCACATGACCCATTCTTAACATCAGCATAGATTAGCCCCAATGCACAGCACTTACCTGCTGTCAAGCAAGTTCTCACTACACAAAAATTGCACCAGGGCTCCATTGCTATACATTCAAAAACAGCATTACTTATAGGTTTTACCCAAATATCCTCTCTGGCCTGTAAATAAACGGCAAACACTAGAATTGATACTTGTTATTTAAAAAAAANNNATATATATATATATATATATTTTGGCCAGGCCTGTACAATTACAGTGATACCACTGTTACCACCGTATCTATCATATATCCATCTGGCCCCATGCTGATTTAAGCTTTCTTGATATTCTGTTGTGTAGATGTCTGCAAACAGATTTACATATCAATGTATAAGATAGGAATGCAAAAGCAGATGCTGCCAGAGGGAAGTGGCTAGATGAAGAGCTGTAGGTGACAGGCGCATAATGTATTTTATGTAAACATTATACTGTGACATTTCTGTTCCGTGGAGGAGCACTTGGGCACATGGCCTGGATATCGCAACCATGTAGAAATCTGGCACAACAGGGCCCTCCATGTGCTTCTCTTGTTTAGTCACATTAGTGAAAAGCACAGTGCAGATGAAGGCTTTAGATATCTGCATTCTGTCATGCCATCACAGATGGTGCTCAGCATTTATGGAGCTGACTAACAGCATTTAGAGCTGATGGCTCTGAGAAAATCAGACAAGGAGACAGCCTAACACTGCTGGCATCGGTGTTCCAATTTGGCTGAGGCTTTATAGCGCATGTCTTCTTGATCCAACACCTCCAAAAGAAATCAGTGGCATACGCCAGTCCAAGGCGTCCCCAGTTAATTCAAGAAGTCATCCTGTTGTGGGCGAAAACAGAACGCCTTTTACGGCTCTTTTATTTCTTGATGAGTACCATTAATTTCAAGAGGCAGGCCTCAGTGCTTTGCAGCTGGTATTTTTTTTATCCGCTTGAGACAATATGACTGCACCATCTTCCTTCTGGTAATGAATTGGCAGGAGTTATGTGTGTTTTATTGGTATTGTTTAGCACTTTAGTTGAGAAGCTGATTTCTCTGTTCATTCTCTGAGTATACTGCGTATCTCATCCTTGCAGGCCTGAATGGCTATTTATGTGTTGTAGATGTTTTGCCAAGGCTGCAGTCTGGGGTAAATACTTATCCTTCTCAAGTACATTATTTATTTTCTTCTACACTATCAGCTTGGAAGCTTCCTCCATAAAGATCATTCACATTAAAACTAATTAGATTTATTTGGGCTCATTACAATGCCGCCTCCCTGTGCAAACACAGTCAGGATTTCAGTGTTGGTCTATTGCTGTTGTTTGTGCTCTAAGTTGACTATAACATAAACCTTCTTTATCACTTTGACATATACTTGGCTGTCTCAAACTGATGACATCACAAACAAAGCTAAGAATTATTTCACAATGTCAGACCTGTGTACATTTGTGTGTAATGTGTTCTGGGGAAACAAAAACATAATATCCTTTTTGTTGTAATAAGCCTCTTTACTTCTTGTTTCCCTCTTTAATCCAGACACTTTTTGGAAACATAATTAGAAGAACAATAAAAATATCAGAGCTTTGAAGATCCATCATCTATAATAACCCCTGCCCATCTGCCTGGGAAGTTTTTAAGAAATCCATCCTCTGTTCGGGTCAGACCCTCCTTTTTTCATCTACTGCACATAATCGGGCATGTATCCAAAGTCTTTAAAAGTGCATGTGAATAGTTCTGTTCAACTTTGTGTTCTTTAGTTAGTATCGAATAATAACAATACATCAATGTACTTTATCAACAGGTCAATATTACCTGCTTAAAAAACACTTCTCCAAGGTTAGGGCAAAAAAAAAAGCCAAGCTTTTTGATGTTTTTCTCTCTCAATGTTAGTGATATACTGGAGATACTGACATATGAAACTAGAAGATCTAAGGAATCGAACCTTAAAAAATTTGGCTATTTTTATCGCTATGTTATTAGCATGGTGATTTTCACAGCAGTCATGTGACCTCTGACATCATACTATCTGAATGAAAATGGGCTCTATGTGTTCCCACAAGTCTCCTCTTTACATGCATGTCTACTTTATGCTGATAACATGCAATGTAAGTCAAAAACCACATATGTTTTCTCATGTAGCAAAATATGCTATTTCCGCCTAATATTTTCATATTTCTGCATACTGGGGTCTCTAAACAGGCTTTGAATTACATAAATTAGGAATCACTGGAAAGCTGGGACTCTTGTGGATTCAATGAGTCTAGTTTAATTCATATGGGATGATGTTAGTCCCTGTAGTAGCCAGTTCATTGGAGCGAGGGCATTTCTTGAGTCCTGACCTCGCTGTGTAAAACAGCCACAAACAAGAGACCTAGAGCTTTCAGAAGATGTATAGCTTTCCTATATATATTGACAATAAGGGGGTTTCTCAGCAGTTTAGAGAACAGAAGTGCTCGCCATTGAAACACTGAAAATACAGAAATCTCTAAAATGACCAAAGTTTTTGAAACTGAATCACAGCATGGATTTGTCTGTGTTCTTCCAAAGATCTTGTCATATTCTGGGGGTTTTCTAATTATATATGATTAATTAAATAATGAAATAAATCATGTTGATTAGAGATTTTTGACCAGAACAACTTGACACACATTGCTGAGTTGCATCTTAAATTATTCTTCAGGTTCTCAGCTTTCAGATGATGTACATCACTTTCATGTGGCATTTATTGTTGATCTGCTATCTCACTTCTCAACGGATCGTGTGGCGGCTGTGTGTGAGTGTGTGTGTCACAGTTCTGCATCATCCAGCAGTCAGCATTACCATATCCTGTAACTGTTTCTGCCAACCAGACTGTGTTTTTCGGCAACAAATGCTCACCTGATTTTGGATCCTGATCAACACCAAACCTTTTGGGATCTCCAGCACTGAGAAAGAAATTAACTATATCTGCCTGCACTTTCCGTTTGCATTGCATTCCGAAATGTGGCGACATCATCGCATACCCGGAATGTGATGACATCATCGCATTTCTGAATGTGGCGACATCATCGCATACCCGGAATGTGACGACACCATTACATTCTGGAATGTGGCGATATCATAGCATTCCGGAATGTGGCGATATCATAGCATTCCGGAATGTGACATCATCGAATATTAGAATGTGACATCATAGCATTCTGGAATGTGACAACATCATGGTATTCCGGAATGTGATGTCATCATTGAATTCCGGAATTGGACAACATCATAGCATTCCGGAATGTGACATCATTGAATTCTAGAATGTGACATTATAGCATTCTGGAATGTGACGTCATCATCACATTCTAGAATGTGACGTCATCATCCCATCCCGGAATTCAATGATGACATCGTCACATTCTAGAATGTGACGATGTCATAGCATTCCGGAATGTGACATCATCGAATTCTAGAATGTGACAACATAGCATTCTGGAATGTGACGTCATCATCACATTCCGGAATGCGACATCATCATCGTATTCCGGAATTTGACGACATCATCGCATTCTAGAATGTGACTATATCGTAGCATTCCAGAATGTGACGATCATCACCTGATTATGGATCCTGAATCAATACCAAACCTTTTAGGGCCTGTGGAAGGAAAATGCACCGAATGATTGCACTGATTGATGGTTTATGTTACTATATATTACTGATTTTAATACGGAGGGGGACAATGCGTGTTAAGTA